>APFE031380112.1:76160-90914 GCA_000404065.3 Pinus taeda | reverse complement strand
TTTAATCCAATATTAAATTTGTTATATTATAATATATATTAATATATCATGATATATATTAACTCTATATATATTGGAGGTAAGAACAAAGACATAAAGTTATAGAGGTGGAGAGATAGGGGGAGTCATAAGGGAGAGATGGAGATAAACTCAAGGAGAGGGGAGAGGAGGAATAAAAGGAGAGAGAGGTAGAAAAGGGTAAAAGAGGGAGAGGGAGACACAAAGATGGAGGGGGAAGAGAGAGGAGAGTGGGAGGGAGATAGTGAGAGGATTGGAGGGCAGAGAGACGAGGGAAGAGAGATAAATGTAGGAGAGAAAGGACGAGAGAGGAAGGATGAGAGAGAGGAGGAGAGAGGGAGGGATAGAGATATGGAGTTGGAGGTGGAGAGAGGGAGGGAAGAAGAAAGGCATAGAGAGTGAGAAGTGGAGAGAGATAGGGAGTGACAAGGGAGAGATGGAGAGAAAGAGTGTATGTTTAAGGGTGAGATAAAGAGACAAATAAGGAGAGATAGAGAGAAGGGGGGAGAGAAGGAGACAGAAGGAGAGAGGGAGGGATATAGTAAGAGAGAAGGAGAGTGACGGGGTAAGAGAGAGGATTAGAGAGAGAGAGAGAGTGATGAGGGAAGAGAGAGGGAGGTAGGAGAGAGGGAGAAAGAGGAAGTACGAGAGATAATATTTGAGAGAGAGAAGGAGAGAGGGAGGGAAATAGGAGGAGAGAGGGAGGGATAGGGAGACGAAGTTGGAGGGGGAGAGAGGGAGGGAAGAATAAATATATAGAGAGTGAGAAGTGGAGAGATAGAGGGAGTAACAAGGGAGAGATGGAGAGAGAGTGTGTATGTTTGGGGTTGAGATAAAGACAAAGAAGGAGAGATGAAGAGAATGGGGTAGAGAAGGAGAGAGGGAGGGATATAGTAACAGAGTTGGAGGCTAAAGAGTGAGAGAGAGAGAGAGAGAGAGATAGAGGAAGGAAGAGAGAGTGGAGCGAGGGAGGGAAAGAGTGATGGAGTTGGAGGGGGAGAGAGAGAGGTAAGAAGAAAGAAATATAGAGAGAAAGGTGGAGAGAGAGAAGGAGTGATAAAGAGGATGGAGAGAGGGAGAGAGGAAAGAAGTAGAGAAGAGAGAGAGAGAGAGAGGAGTGAGGGATGGGTAGATAGATTGAAGAAATAGAGTGTTTTTTTTGGTGGTGATATAGAAAGGAAAATGGAGATAGAGATATAGATGGAAAGTGAAGAGAGGAAAGAAGAGAGAGATGGAGAGAGGGAGGGAGGAACAAAGAGATTGATAGATATGAAGTCAAAATGTTTGGGGGGTTGAGATAGAGTGGAAAATAATGAGAGATGGAGGGAGATATAGATATATATAGGGGGAGGGGGCAGGGGGAAGAATATTTCTCTCACTAGATATATTGATTTCAGTGTAGATGGCGATTTCTTATCCAATTCGATTTGTTTCACTAGATGCATTGATTTTAGTGTAGATGTTGATTTCTAATGATATTTGATTGCTTTCACTAGATGCATTAATTTCAATGTAGATGATTTCTAATCCTATTTGATTGCTTGCACTAAATGCATTGATTTCAATGTAGATGGTGATTTCTATTCCTATTTGATTGCTTGCACTAGATGCATTGATTTCAATGCAGATGTTGATTTCTAATAATGTTTGATTGCTTGCACTAGATGCATTGATTTCAGTGTAGATGGTGATTTCTAATCTTATTTGGTTGATTGCACTAAATGCATTGATTTCAATGTATATGGTGATTTCTAATCCTATTTGATTTCTTCTACTAGATGCATTTATTTTAGTGTAGATGTTGCTTTATAATCCTATTTGCTTACTTTCACTACGTGCATTAATTTCAGTGTAGATGTTGGTTTATAATCCAATTTTCTTACGTGCACTAGATGAATTGATTTGAGCGTAAATGTTGATTTCTAATCTTATTTTATTGCTTTCATTAGATGCAGTGATTTTAGTGTAAATGTTGCTTTCTAATCTTATTTAATTGCTTGCATTAGATTCATTAATTTTAGTGTAAATGTTGATTTCTGTTTTGATGTATTTGGATGTATGATGGTACATTAATTTTAAAGTGATTGGATTAACATTATGCATTGATTTCAGTGTAAGCACAAAAAATTATTGACTATGTACATTGATTTTTGTGTTATAGTAATTCAACCTATTAATATTGGAGAGAAGGAGAGACAAGGAATGATGTTTACTACAATAGATTGAGCTAGAGATTTAAATGGTCTATGGTTTAACCTGTCCTATTCATATAATCGATATGAAAATATGACAATCAATATGAAAAGATGAAAAAATTAACAAGGGTGACAATAAGAATAATAGAAGAAAATAGTTTTAGATTAACCACAATGAAGACTATTTGTAATTGACTATATTCTTATTATTCACTTTTTCTATCATTCAACACTATTACATTGTCCCTTTACATTCAAAATTTATATTTCATCATTAAAGTTATTATCATCAAAACAAACTGAGGAAACTAAGCAAATTTAAAATTAAAATATACAGATTAATCTAAGACATATTAGCATATTTAAAATGATTATATTAGTGCTAGATGAATTTAAGTATTATTGATAAAATTAAGCATATGTTTGTTAGATTTTCTTTGGCCGCACATGACTGAAACCAACCTAGATCCATCTTAACTCTGGATCTATCAAGCATCGAGAGGGATCAAATCTCTCGAGGTACAAACCTTTCCTCAAGTTTTGCACTCAAAAAAGAGGTTTGAACCTCAAGAGATGTGATTCCTCTCGTCACTTGATAGGTCCAGAGTTAAGATGGAACTAGGCTGGCTTTATTTTAAAATTGAGGAAATTACAAATATTTTTGAAAGTAACTTTTCATTAAAATAATAATTCTTTACTTTCAATTATAGAAATTGATATAAACTAGCTTGGATCTATCTTAATTTTAGATATTAATTTTGGATTTACCAAGGGCAGAGGGGATTAAATCTCTTTTTACTTTAAAAAAGGTTTGTATATGAAGATATTGTATGCCTCTGACACTTGGTAAATTAGGAGTAATATGATTGAATTATTAATTTTATATTTCACTTTACTTATTTTTATTTTTACAATTTACCCCAACTTTATTTTGCTTTACATTTTTCACATTAACTTTTATTTTACGGAGTTTCCTAGAATTAGATGATAAAATTGATTTTTAGATCAAATAAATTGGCTATATTTCCTAATATTAAAAGTTATTTTTAATTTGCCCCATGGTGTAGATTAGTTAATGATAGAATGGGTTGTTAAGGCATTTCTCTTGATGTTATTGGTTTAAACTTTAATTAGCTCAGTGTGCCACATGTGAGGTAATGTGGGCAGACATGGAGGTGATTGTGGTAGTGGATAGAATCGATCCTTAAGTACAAACATGCTATAGTTGTATATTCTCTCATATACAAAAAATAACAATAACAATAATAATAATCTATTTATTTATTTTAATTTTTTTAATTAATTTTTTTATTATCAAAATTAGATTTTATTAAAAGAACATGATTTTATTGGAAGTATTTTAGGTGATGGAAATAAGGAAACTAATTTTCACTAATTTTCTTGTAAGCATTTTCTAAATTGTATCTCCACTCAAACACTCTCATAGAAAAAAATTTCTCGACCCCACCCATCAAGCAAGCCACCCAATGTCACCTTGGTGGCCTTCTCTCACTCTTTAGACTACAAGAAGGATATCCTTATCTAGGGGGTAATCCTTAAATATCGAGCTAAGATAAGTCATTGAGTAATGAAATGATGTTCCTTAACGAAGACTAGTGATTTGACACTACTCAAAGTAAAAGGTCAGGGATAAGTGTGCGAATAGTTAAATAAACCATGAATTATTAACAAATTTTGAATGATTTTAATTACACAACTATGCTTATTCATGCAAACAAATTATACTTGAAAAATGAAAGATAAATCTTGCTAAATTAACCATATACCATGAGATGCTAGTGAAGCATATATACAATGGCACAATAAAAATAGAAAATCAATCATAAATTTTCTATACAAGTAAGACATTAGATCATTCATTCATTGTATTCATGACCATTGGAGATTGATAGTTTGTTATCACCATCAAGAGACCATTCCACAATTAAGAGCTCATACACCAACAATATTAACTATGTTTGCGACAACAAAGAGTTATGTGTTTGCGATGATAAATAAAGGAAATATTCAAACTTGTCGTTGTTACTAAGGACAATGAAGACAACATAGTTGAATTTGAACTACCTACGCAAGTGTAACATTCAAAAGTTATCCATTTATCATCATGTAATTTTCATGAAGGAAATTTGGTAGTGGTACTAAATGAACATTATTTGATCAAATTTCATACCCTCTCCTTAGCACTACCACTTTGCAAGACAAAGAAGAAATGTGAAATATATGTGCAACCAACTAAATAAGTTGGAAAGGTTGTTGCAACATATATAGGTGGTCATGTCGTGTTGCAAAAATATGTGTTGGCCCACTCCTTTTTTCGATAATTTGTCAACCTTTCAATTTGATTCCTTGTGAATGTGATCAAATGATATAACCTTAAATATTCTAATAAGCTCCATAATTTTAATCATCCTTTGATCCAATAAAGAAGTGTGCAAGGAAGTATAACCTTTCATCCAATCTAAAACAACTTTTGAATTCCCTATGACTTGTAAGTTTAGATTGTTGAAGTGACACAATTAAAATGGCTAACATAAACGACTAATTCATATTATTGTAGTTTTTGTTAGGTAGTCATATTTTTTTCCGTAGACTAAATTAGTCATTTATGTTAGTCATTTTTAGTAGTATTACTTATTAGCTAGTCGTATATTTTAATTGGTGAATAAAATAGTCATTTATGTTAGTCGTTTTTAGTTGGGTCTCTTAATATTGCTAATTTTCGGTAGTATTTCACTTGGAAAAGTTGTGGTGACTAACTTTTTTAGTCACTTAGTCACTAATTTCACCATTTTCTACTAGCGTATTGATTCAGATCTCATTATGGAAAAATTTCAGAATTTGATTCTACTCTCTTTCAGATATTTTTTATTTGATCCCCTAGAGGATTCTTTCTCCCCAACTTTGGCTAACCATGAGACACCTCAATCTTCTGAGGAGGAACCTATTATTCCTTTTGTTCCTTGTCCTCATTTTCTAGTGCTAATCTAGATGCCCCCTAGTGATGATGTTAAAGTTGGGAGATCTCAAAAACAAATCGTTGACCTGTCTATTCAACCTTCGTCCAATTCTTATGATCCACATCCTACTAAGGAAAAATTGGAATGATTGAGTAATTGCATGAAGCCTAAAGTGAAACATGATCCCTCGGGTTTTCAAGATCATATTAATGTATATAAGTCCAATATTGGATCTGATCCAAATGAAAACTTGATTTTCTCTAGGAATACTTTGAAACCTCTACCACCTATGTTTCATGATTCACTTGATCAACTACAACTCATAATGATGTTCAACCTGTTGTTTCAAGCGGTAATCAAGAACAAGGTAGTTGTATTTCACATGTAGATGAGCAAAGTGTTGAAGATATGTTTTATCTTTCCTCCCTCTTTCAAGATGATAATCTGACCTTCTTAGTTGATCTTTGATCTACTAACTTTGATAATCTATTAAGAGAATTTGAGCCTCACATCCGAGTTGAGACTTTAGATAACCATCATTGTGATATCCACGTTTCCATTAATACGTATGGTGGTGAATATCCAAGTACATCAAATGATATCTTCTCTTCTTTTGAGGGCTTGGATTTGTGAGATATCGATTTAGAGTCTGTTTCTCACAGTTTGGAATCTCCATTTGTGAATTGGGATGCTCTTTTAATTCAGAATGATCCTGAATTTTATTTAATTCTTACATCTTTGGATGATAAATATGAAGTGTTAGCTGTCAAGTTCTTGAATATTTGGAATATCTTGGCCAATCTGAGTGTCATATCAGTATGCCTATCTTTGACCACTATACTGATGAAAATGAAGCTGCCCCATTGTTCTTTCAAGTTCAATCAATATTTATTGTTCCTCCTCTTGAGTCCTTCAATATTTATTCATCTTTATAATACTATTCATTGTACCCATATATGTTTGATAATCCTGTCACACTGACAACCACCCTAAATCCTTTCGATCTTTATCCGTATGATTATGGTTGTAATCAAGTACAAGATGGTCTGATACTACAATCACAGGATGAAAAGTTTGAATCTATTATTAATGGCCTATTCAACTATAAATATTTCATAAACAGGGAGGAATATGTAACAACTCTGAATGATCAAGTAATTTTTTAAATTTATGTATTTGAATTTTCTATCCATCAAGATCCTAATGTGTTTAATCTTAAATCTGATTAAACCAATGGCATTGAAAATGTTTTCATTCATACATCTATTGATAGTGGTGCATGTCTACCTATTGATGTTTCTAAGCCACCCAAATTTGATAATCCACCATCCGAATTTTTTGGGACCTGTCAAGAAGTCAAGGAAATTAAACTCTTATTGATGGTTATGTCAAGTCCATGCAATCCTGTTGAGATCTCTGAACTAAGTTGGATCTAGATTTTCATGCATATTTCTTTCCTTAATATCCATTCACTGGTTACGAGTTCATTCTTAAAGGACTCTTATTATTTTCAGGCTGATTTTCATGATCTCAATGATATAAGTTTTGATTAGATGAAAGGTTCTTATTTGGTTAGTTCCTTTTCATGTGAATCCCTTGGGTTAGACCAAAGGTTGAAAGCCGATATTTTGTGGATATTTACAACCTGATAACTTGTCAATTTGATGATCAAGATAAATGACATTTTGGATTGAAGTATCTTTCTTTGTTAAAATATTTTGAATATGACCACCTTATTATCCCTTTTGTGCATATCATGAAGCTAATCATCTCCATGGAACATTTTCTTTTCTAGAAAAATTGTAATTGCTTCAATCATTCATCGAACCAAAACCCTTGTGTTAGTATTGCGTTTGATTTGGCATATGTTTCTAATATTTTTTCAACCCAGTATCTTGATTGGTTTCCTTGAATCATAATCTCAACAATTGTCTTGAATGCCCTAATATTTCTTATTGTTGACTTTGCATGTAATTTGATACAAATGGAACCAATAGAGAATCGAGAGTCTTCTGTGTTAATCAACCAATCTGGTCATAATACTAAATATTTTCATTGTGATGCGAATACATTTTCCCATAAGTCCCAGGGTTTTCAAATTGGTTGTCTTGAATATCAAGATCCAATCGCTAAATGGTTAGAGAAATCTTATGTGGAAATCTGCTATGCAAATAACAAGTTTTGATCCTTTTTAATGTTTGCAAGAACTGAAAGCGCAAATGAATGTGTATTCACAAGAAACTTGCAAGGTTTGTTTGATATACATTTAAAACAACAAGGTAAAGTTCAAAATTGGTTCAAGCCATTCAATATGGAAAATTATTTGTACAATAAGCCACACCTTCAATTTGTTGTGCAAGTTTTCAAGGTTATTATCTTTTCTATTGCACATAGTTTTATATTACTTTTAATTGCTCATATATTTGTGGTTACAGGTTGGGAACGATGATGGATACATTGGAAATATATTTACACTTAGCCCTAACCTTCTAGATAATTAGGTTATGCGTAGGTTTAGTTGCATTTAGTTTCCCTTGCATTGCATCCACCCTCTACCATGCTCTCCATTAAGTCTTTGCATTTGTTTGTTTTCTTGTGGTATACTCTACATGTTGTTTTATGTTCAACCTCTATTTACTTGTTTATTTTTCTTTTGTGTTTTTTTTGTCATGTATTTTCTCTTTGTTTGTTCAATAAGACCTTGAATGAAATATGCTCTTGTTTGGATCAAAACACAATGTGACAAAACTTGGAAAGGGAAATTTTGATGATGAACAATGCTTGTCTAATCTATTACCTTTTCTCTATCTTGGGTTTACATATTTTTAAAGTCAACGATGTATGAATGGCAAATACAATCCACTCAGATGAAAAACCTTTGGTAAAACTGTGAATCCTGTATTTATTTTAAGATCCTCATTCCTCAACTCAACATTGAATGAAAGTAGTGCTTTCCTTTCTAATCAAGTCTAGTAGGCAAAGGATAAAGAGAAAATCAATTAGTGAGAAAACCAATATCAGAGATCTATAAATACTTCTCTGAAAGGGAAACCTCCCCTTCTCTAAATAAGTCAGGATCCTTCTTCCACCTGTTGAAAATAATAAGTTCCAAAGCACAATCCTATTAAATAAATAAATGAATAAAGGATGAAAGAAGAGAAATGCCTCTTGCATAGAGAGGTGAATCAAGTGACTTCGTCGGGGTATTGTCCATGCGTGTTGGAAGTGAAGCAATGGTTTTTATCCTGTAGTGACTCTGTCAAGGTACTGTTCAGGCCTACTGGAAACTGATAAATGACAAATATGAAACTCATACTCTGAATACATTAGAGGAAAATTTAGCCTAAAAGTGGCATCCTAAGGAAAAATAATAAAATAATAGCTAAAATAATAAAATACGAGTTATGAATTTTGGAGGGAAAACAAAAAAACTATTTTTTATTTTATTTTTTTTGGCTGATCTCCTTATTGGTTTACTCAAATTTCAAGTGTATACACTCATTGGATGCGGAGTTTAATTCCACATCCAACGAGTACCCATTATGCATACTTTTGCGGAGACCCACATAGATAAAAATTGAAGATACATTAAAAAAACGTGTTCAACACTTTTTTTTTAATGTATCTTCAATTTTTATCAATACGGGTCTTCAAAAAAGCATGCATAATGGGTACTTGTTGGATGTGAAATTTAATTCCGCATCCAATGAGTGTATACACTTGGAATTTGAATAATCCTATAAGGAGATAAAGCAAAAATACAACTAAAAAAAAATGTTTTTCTTATTTTCCCTCTCAAATATTTACATGTATCTCTTTTTAAATTTAAAGAATTTTGATTGGTTTATATATTATGACATGGAAATTACATGAAAAATTCATGGGCACTTTTAGGCTAAAATTTCCTCTAATGTCTTAAACTCACCGTACATATTACCATTTCCTAGATCAAAACATTTGTGATTTGACAAGCCTTGATATGTGTAACTGAGTAAGTGAAAGGAGGGGAATATATATCTAACTAGGTTAGGTAGGGAATTCGAGGTAATGAATCAATACTTCCTAAAATACTGAGACCTTTCACTTGGATAATTAAACCTAAACAAACAAGCTAGAGTTATACTAGTGTGTCTCCAAGTGTTGTCGGTGCAATCAACACCCTCCAAAAATTTTCTCACACTTGAATTTTGGAGCCTACTGAGGATATTAAAATTTGTCTCTATGGTTACTCCATGATTGTTTGATTTTTTTCAAAGCATTCAAGTCTTCTTCTTAGTTTCAAATTGTCATGTCACTTGCAATCACATGCACTGTTTTCAACAATTTCAAGAGAACACTTTCTTTATGCAAGCTTGAACAGGCACATCATCGTCCATCAAGACAATTCTTGTGAAATTTTCAACTCATGTCATCAGTCAATGTGCACTTTTATTGACATCCCCCCTCACTTCATTGTGTTTATACTTCTATTGTGGTGAGTTTTCTCAATTGTCATCTTTTGCGCATTTTCGCTTTCATGAGTGTTACTTTCACATTCATGGTTGTCACTTTTGCTTGTTTTCACTTCTATAAGTGGTTTTTTTATGTTATATTTTCTTTGGCATGTGTCACTTTCAAGGTTGTTCATATTTTTCAAATTTTGTCTTATGTTTTCCTCATGTTGCAGGTGTTGCATTGTGATTTTCACTCTTGTATGTGTCAAACCTTTGCACATCATCAAAGTAAGTTCTGACACACTCTTCTACAATAGATGGCATTGAATATCATTAGAATTTGCACTATACACATTCCTATATCTTAGCGTACCATTTGGTTACAATCGTCACAGTTGTTGTAACCATTTTTCTAAGTGTCGTAATGGGTTGTTTCAACTATCACACTTGGAAGTGTCACTTTGCTGTCATTTTGAGGTGTGATTTTCATTTGTGAATCCTTTGTATTATTATATATTGTATTTATAGTTTTGTGTGTGTGAACCAAGTTTTAGTCATGTTCGGATGCATTTCCCTATTTTACTCAGCCATTCCCACACTTAGGCATTTGAGAGCCCTTCTTGGTCTTTTAGCCCAGTGCAATTTGTGAAGCCTTTACCCCTCTTATAAAGTGTGGATCTCAATTTATCCATAGGATTCATTGATGTAATAACACTCCAAATTTTGGTGCAATAAGTGCCTATGATCCTCACAAAGGCAGTCACTTAATCCTTCTTACTCATACTGACTCGCTTCACTGAGTTTCGGTCACCTATGCCTTGAATGACACTTGTAGCATTCTTATTTAACAACATGGTCCTATCTTACCCTTTTGTAGAGGCAAAACATATAATGAAAATATCCTCCTATCCTTCTAGTGCAGTGAAAACCCTCCTGAGCAAAGTGGCTTCACCCCTATGGCCTTACTCATTGAAAAGTGAACTCCAAATGGTTAAACACCCAATGTTGGTTCAAATTTCACTAGCCTAGGATGAAAACCACATTAAAAATAAAAAAATTAAACCTTATTAAAAAAAACCACTTTCTTTCATGCCTCCTATTTCTTTGAGCACATGGCACACTCCTAAAGGCTGAAGCCTCACCCTTCCCCCTTCTCCAATGCACTTTGTTACAAGGCTTGGATTAACATATTCCTATAGAGTACATGGCATAATAGGGAAGGATGAAGGAAGCCTCCTTCCACCTTTAACCAGTAAAACTATGCATTCCTTGAAGCTTCCTTTCCCATTGAGCGCATAATGCAATCTTGAAGTTTGAACCTTTTACCTTCCCTCCTTCCCATTGTGCTCATGTGCCAAATCTTGCCTATAATTTCCCTATAAAGTAGATGGAACAGTAGGGAAGCCTAAAGGAAGCTTCCTTTTGTCTTTTAATAGTCAAATTAAACCCTTCTTGAAGTATCCTTTTCCTTCGAGCACATAGCACAATATTTTCTTTAGAGCACATGTCGCAACCATGAAGCATGAAGCTTTCCACCTTGTCCCTTCGGCTTCCCTCACTGTGATGGACCAAGGATATATCTTTCTCATAGTGAATGACATAGTAAAAATGAATAGTGGAGCCCTCCTATGCCACTAATGAATTTGATTGTGCCCTCTTGATCGAACCTACTTATTTTAACCCTCTCACAGGGCTATCATGAGTGGATCCTTCCATGAGCTAGGTAGTGATAGGATATATGCTTTTAAGACTCATCCTACCTTATCATGGATTATTTTAATTGGAAGGATTACCTTCCAAGAATGAAAAGGTGATACTTAAGAGAAGATAGCAAGGAGAATGTATGAAGAAACAACTGCACAGAAGAAGCGCTAAGAGAGATATCATGAAGACTTGAAGTAGATCATGGACTGAGATAGAAAGAATGCATTGTAGGATGACTAAGAGGATTCATATATTCATCAAAGACCTTTTGGAGGGTGAATATGAGAAAAAAAGTGGATCTTTCATAAAGATAAATCATAGATCAAATCTATCATCAAGAATGAAATATAAAGCAACAAAGAAGCAACCTGGCATTGCCACTTAATCATGAATTTCATGTCATCATTGTTAAGTTGTAATTAGTACCAGTGTCATTATAATAGTCAATATGTGACCATGTATAATTCCACATCATCATGTGGAATGTAATGACATATTTTCAAGAAAAGGATAAAATGTAATGTGTGGAAGTTCAAGAGTCATATGTGGAATATGAAAGGTCACTTAATCATATATGGACAAAATGTCTTTAAGAAAATTCCAAAAGTCATTAGAAGTTTAAGAGTTGTTAAGAAGTCCAAACTACACATTAGAAGTCCAGGAGTCATGGGGGTAATTCAAAAGTCATGGGGATATGAAAGGTCATTGCCCTTATTATAAAATCAACCTCATAACTCAAGCAAAGGGATTTTGGAGGCTTAAGCTTTGGAGATCTAGTCTTGGCTTCTCTACTTGGCATATGAGACAAAACTATTCTTTGGAGAAGTAAGAAGTGACTTAATGTCCAACTATTGGAACTAGTATCTCATCATTGTAAATGTGTACTTAGATATTTCACCTTATAATTGAAGCTTGATGAGCCAACACATTTGTTAGTGTCAGTCTTTGCAGTCTTCCTCTAGTGATCAAACATGCCCTTACAAGTGATTTTAAGGTGTCAAAATCAAATTTTGTCATTTCAATGAGTCTTCAAGCAAAATTTGGTCACTAGGCATTAGGTCTAGGGTTTGCTTTCACTCCTTTCAAAGTTTCCCAAATGTCGGTCCATGTCACCATTTAGATGAGTCTATCATCATTTAGAAGGTTGTTATCATCATGTCAGGTTCCATTGGGTCATTTTACACCTTGTTCATGCCTCAGTTGCGCTTAGGCAAGGTTCATTTCCCTCTCTTGGGGTTTTGAAGGCAATTTCTCTTGAATGGTCAAATTATTAGCAAAACTTGTATCCAGATGTTCATACACCTTCCCCTATACTTCATGTACCTTATTCAACACTTCCCATCACTGAGATCCCCCAAATTCCTCATTTTTGCACAAACCCTAGTTTCTTGCCACAACTTGGCAATTTTCTAGTCTAGGCTTGTGTTTTGCCCTTTTGGACCCCTTCCCCTCACTCGATCTCTAAGATTCCACTTTCCCTTTCTTCCTGACATCCCTCCCTACTTCCAATAATTTCCCCAAGAATTTATAAGCCCCTTATCCCCTTCATTTCGCTTCATTTCGATAAAATCCCTTATTTCACACATCGGGATAAGTTTCACTCAAAAGATGTTCTAGAGAAATCAAAGATGAATTTTGAAAAAATGAGAGAGGTTTTTTTCCACAACAGGAGAAAAACTCCTTCACTTTTTACACAGGTGTCATGGTTTTAGAGAAATGTCAAAAATACAATCACCTTGGGAGAATCGGTGCACCTCTGAAGTGACCTTGGGAAAATCAAGTTTTCTCTTAGTTTTATTGGCCAAATAAATTTCTTGATGAGTCAAAGGATAACTAGACAAAAATATATTTCCAATGAACTATCATGAGCTCAATTTTGAGTTGAGTAAGGCATTCAAATGTTGACTGCAACAACACTCTGCCTTGAGGCAGCCTCATTTGGCACATTTTGACCAGTCTTGGGCGATTTGATTTTTGACAAGGCAAATGAACTCCAAATTGAAAAATTATAGTTGGGTTGGAAATTAGACTCAAATACCTTTCAAACGAGCTATCTTGCGCCTGATTTCAACACTAGGAAGGCCTCCAAAATCCTCTTGAAAAATGCACTATGTAGAGCACGACGCACTAGGCTCCATTGGCCAGTGTAAATTTGCATGCGCGCGACGCATTGGGCCATAACTCAAAATTTTAGCCATTGCTCTTCAAAATTAAAATTCTCTCAGTCTCCTTTGCCTCATGTAAGTTTAAATCATCTTGTTATTATATTTGGTCAGTGTTTGGAGTTGTTTGAATATCGGTTGTAAGAGTATGAATGTTGAAAAACACAAACCCTACTCTCTTGTAAAGAAATGCCTCTTTAGGGTTTGAATTTGAAGTTTTAGAATTTGACTTTGGTGCCAAAACATTCCATATCTCACTTGTATTTTCGTTTCCTCACTACTTTCATATCATCATACAATGCCTCCCTTTCCCCTATTCCCTTTCTTCACTTAATTGAAATCATGTTGTTCCCATAGCTCATTTCCCACAGTCCACTATTCACACGACCCTATTTCCCACAGTTCCTCCCACATTTGGCATTTGAAACAAAAGCACCAAATCCTCATTCTTCATCTCATTCAAGCTAACACAGATTTTTCAACATCATGGAGGCGGACATCGATACATTATATGACCAAGACAGAGATTGCACCACTGCACTGCATACACCAGGAGGACATTGAAATGTCGTGAAACACCTGATCCAATCTGTATTTTGGCCGAGGCTTCATTGGCTAGCCATGATACATGATGGAGGATCTTCGTTCCAAATTTGAGCAATTTCGGAGAAATTTTTGTCATTTTGAAATTTTTGGCTTGCAAAACAGGTTTTTCAGCTCAACGCGTAGCGTGTCGACGCGCGCGCTTATGGTTGGGACACTTGCTGGAGGAAAAATTTATAGTCTTGGATTTTTCATGGTAAGTTATACATGCTCTAGTATGGCCAAGGCATTTCATCAAGTTCTGGATGATCAAAAGGGCCAAAAACACCATGAAAATCACCTTTCTGCCACCTTTTGCACCAGCAGGAAGTACTTATGGGAGAATGAAGTTTTGGAGGGGTAAATGAACTCCAAATTGAAACATTCCACTTGGGTTGGAAATTAGACATCCAGGGATTTCCAACGAGCTATCATGAGCTCAATTTGGATGTTGGGAAGTACCCCAAAAGTAGGCTTAAAGGCGCGCGACGCATAGAGAGTTTTGGTCAAATTTTCATCTTCCAGCTTAGAAATTCGGCCAGTTGAACCAGTTTTGCTTGTGGATGAAATTTTTGAGTTATATTGATGTAAATTTATGGTTGGCATGTAACTTGGGCTCACTTTTACCTATTCTAGATGATTCATTCACAAAATAGCAAAAATTTAATGTAATGAATCAGTT
>APFE031380112.1:32701-75468 GCA_000404065.3 Pinus taeda | reverse complement strand
TAGCTACAGACGGAGTCTGAAGTCACGCCAGGTAGCCTTCGAACTGCACATTGCTCTGCGAGTGCATAGTAGATAAACGATGCTTCAGTCGATCTCCGGTCTAGCTTGTAATCGTAACACTTAAATTATAAATTTCCCCAGTACATGTATCGAGTTTAGATATGATTGTTGATGGTGGACAACGATCAGACACTGGCAACACTGAAATCATTCACCTGGCGACTCTAAATCCTTTTCGAGATCAGATCCGAAGACTCCACTGGAGGATGATCCCGACTAGAAAAAACATGAAAGGACAACATGGACATATCAGGTATTCAAGTTGGAATTTCATCCAAGACATTTTTTTCTTTGTCATAAATTATTTCTTCTCTTTTCCCAAGAATGTCAAGAAGGCTTTGCAAATTATATTGTATTTGAGAAGATATCCTCGGCTTGCAGTTGATTCTTTCCCTTTGAAGATTGTGAATACCAAAGATTTGCATACCTTTGAGCTTGATCAAGACCTTTCTTCTAAATTTTGTGATGACCATATTCAAATTGATGAGCCCCAAGAGACCAACACTGATTCTATACCTGCTGTACATACCCCTACACCTTGTAAAATTCCAGATCGGTATAAACCTCTTGTTTTACCTTCTGTTCTCCATACTTTCCCCAAAAACTATGATCTATACTTGCCGAGGTTCAATGGTGAAAGTAAGAATGTCAACGCTGAGCAACATGTGCAGAATTTTGAGTCTTTTCTAGATCTTTTTGAAGTTGATGTAGAAGATGTCAGTATAAGGCTTTTTGCTCTTTCTTTGCAAGGCAAAGTGAAGAGTTGGTTCAAAGCCCTTCCTGATGCGAGCATCACAGACTTCCAGAAGTTTGTCAAATTTTTCCTCGACGGGTGGATGATCGGACATAATCCTTTCCTTATTATAGAAGAGTATAATCAGCTGAAAAGAATGCCAGGGGAGACAGTACAACAATTTTCTGCCAGATTTAACCAAGTTTGTTATTCGATGACAGTTGATATAAGGCCTTCTCCTAGATCTTCTCTCTTGCACTACCCGAGTGCCTTTGATCCGGAAATGGAGTTTCAGCTGAGAGAAAAGGATATTGCAACACTTCACAAGATGAAGAACAAGGCAGTGAATGTAGAGGCTCATTTGCTGATCTTGAGGGCAAGGTTGGAGGAAGATGAAAAGAAGAATATTTCAGAGCAGCTGACACTTTCAGAGGAAAATCTTGATCTTTTCGTAAATGCAGTAGAAGAGATGGTGCAGAAAATGATTGCAAAAAATGAAAGTGACATTCAAGAACAAGCGGCTGACCCAAAACATATTGTTTCTGATCCCAGTTGTCATAGTGATTGTTTTATAGATCATTATGAAGAAGAGAGAGCTGTTGATATGATGTGTATGTTTGATGATGAATTGCCTCAGTTTTATCAGTATGATGATGATTATGTTCTCCAAAAAAAAACTAATCTTGCAGACGAATCAGCAGCTAGTTTGTGCGAGGAGGAAGTTCACTTTCAGTAGCTCGAATACAGTGATCAACCGATACATATCAGCTATGACAATGATGAGGAAAGTGCATCAAAGTTTGAAGTAAGTGAAGGATCTTTTCCTTTTTGTTTTGATTCGTTTCAGTTCATCAGAGATAACTACCATGCAACCAGAAATAAAATGTCAACAAGTCTTGATTTGAATCATCTTGAGAGCAATGAAAATTTTGTTCAAGACTTCTCATATTCATATTTGCAACTCCCGAAAGCAATTGATTGTCAAGTTGCAGCTGAAGACTTGGGAGCGGACACACATGATTTAATGTTAAGGATGAGACAGATAACAAAATTCTTGAGCAGCCTGTAGCATCAGATTTGCAGCCACCAAATGAAATTGAAGGGTAGATTATAGATGAAGGTGTGGAAGATGAAATACATGATTTGATGATGCAGGAAGATTCTATACCCTTTTGTTTCGAAGCATTTCAGTTTATAAGGCAGAATCTTTGTAAAATATCTCAAGAAAAATATGAACAACTAGAAGGATGTCATACATTTTCAATGGATACGTTGCAGCAGTCTTTTCAAGTTTTTCATGATCCGATAGCTGATGTTTTGGATGAGGTTTGCAGTCAACGTCTTTCTCCATTGACTACATTTGAGCTTGAAACATTTGCTGATATGAATTTGATCTGGAAGCCGGTTACTTTGTCATTTTCAGCAGAGGTCTCGTCATAAGGCTCAGATCAAAGTTTGCATTCATGGTATGAGGAAATGAGAAGTAATCCATTAGATGAGGTAAGTTCCAGTGTGCTTGAATTTCAAGATCCTTATGCAGTATTTTTGGAGGCGGATAGAGGATCCATATCATTCAACGGATCTGTTTCCAAGTTGTCATGGGAGTTGCCTTTCAGTAGTTCTCTCTTGTTGTTCATAAGTGAGCACTTGCGGAAAATTCGAACAACAGATGGAATACTTACTTGGTTCCATTGGTTGTTCCATTTCACTTGATCAGGTGATGAATGAAACCGTTAGAGTAGGTTTTGATGAATAAGCTCCACTTTGAGCATCATTTCCTGTTTGTCGGTTGTGTTTAAGTATCGAGTCAATTCTTAGTTGGGTGAAAGTCAATTTGTGTCGTCAAGTCATCAGTTTTCAGTCATGCATTTTAGTTTGAGTTTTTGACTCCATTGCCTAATGGATAAGGCGCTGGTCTGCTCTCCCAAAGATCTGCCATTCTTGGCACCTCCAAGGAGCTACCATCCCCATTGGAGCCAATGTTAGTGTCAGCCTTTTCAACCTTCCTCCAGTGATCAAACATGCTCTTACAAGTGATTTTAAGGTGTCAAAATCAAATTTTTTCATTTTAGTGAGTCTTCAAGCAAAATTTGGTCACTAGGCATTAGGTTTAGGGTTTGCTTTCACTCCTTTCAAAGTTTCCCAAATGTCGGTCCATGTCACCATTCAGCTGAGTCTATCATAATTCAGAAGGTTGTTATCATCATGTCAGGTTCCATTGGGTCATTTTACACCTTGTTCATGCCTCAGTTGTGCCTAGGCAAGGTTCATTTCCCTCTCCTAGGGTTTTGAAGGCAATTTCTCTTGAATGGTCAAATCATTAGCAAAACTTGTATCCAGATGTTCATACACCTTCCCCTATCCTTCCTGTACCTTATTAAACACTTCCCATCACTGAGATCCCCCAAATTCCTCATTTTTGCACAAACCCTAGTTTCTTGCCACAACTTGGCAATTTTCTACGCTAGGCCTGTGTTTTTCCCTTTTGGACCCCTTCTCCTCACTCGATCTTTGAGCTTCCACATTCCCCTGCTTCCTAACATCCCTCCCTACTTCCAAAAATTTCCCCAAGAATTTAGAAGCCCCTTATCCCCTTCATTTCGCTTCATTTCGACAAAATCCCTTGTTTCACACATCGAGATAAGTTTCACTCAAAATATGTTCCAGAGAAATCAAAGATGAATTTTGAAAAAATGAGAGAGAGTTTTGTCCACAACAGGCCAATGAAGAAAAACATCCTTCACGTTTTACACAGGTGTCATCGTTTTAGAGAAATGTCAAAAATACAATCGCCTCGGGAGAATTGATGCACCTCTGAAGTGACCTTGGGAAAATCAAGTTCTCTCCTAGCTTGGTTGGCCAAATAACTTTCTTGATGAGTCAAAGCATAACTAGACAAAAATATCTTTCCAATGAACTATCATGAGCTCAATGTGGAGTTGAGGAAGGCATTCAAAAGTTGACTGAAACAACACTCTACCTTGAGGCAGCCTCATTTGGCACATGTTGACTAGTCTTGGGAGATTTGATTTTTGAAAAGGCAAATGAACTCCAAATTGAAAATTCCAGTTGGGTTGGAACGTATACTCAAAGACCTTTCCAACGAGCTATCCTGCGCCTAATTATACACCGGGAAGGCCTCCAAAATCCTCCTGCAGAATGCATTATGTAGCGCGCAACGCATTGGGTGCGCGCGACGCACTGGGCTCCATTGGCCAGTGTAAATTTGCATGCGCGCGACACATTGGGAGCGCACGGCACATTGGTCCAGAACTCAAAATTTTTGCCACTGCTCTTCAAAATTCAAATTCTCTCAGTCTCCTTTGCCTCATGTAAGTTTAAATCATCTTTCTATTATCTTTGGTCAGTGTTTGGAGTTGTTTGAAGATCGGTTGTAAGAGTATGAATGTTGAAAAACACAAACCCTACTCTCTTGTAAAGAAATGCCTCTTTAGGGTTTGAATTTGAAGTTTTAGAATTTGACTTTGGTGCCAAAACATTCCATATCTCACTTGTATTTTCCTTTCCCCACTACTTTCATATCATCATACAATGCCTCCCTCTTCCCTATTCCCTTTCTTCACTTAATTGAAATCATGTTGTTCCCATAGCTCATTTCCCACAGTCCACTATTCACACGGCCCTATTTCCCACAGTTCCTCCCACATTTGGCGTTTGAAAAAAAAACCCCAAATCCTCATTCTTCATCTCATTCAAGCCAACACATATTTTGCAACATCATGGAGGCGGACATCGATACATTATATGACCAAGACAAAGATTGCACCACTGAACTGCATACACCAGGAGGACACTGAAACGTCATGAAACACCTGATCCACTCCGGATTTTGGCCGAGGCTTTGTTGGCTTGGCATAATACATGATGGAAGATCTTCGTTCTGAATTTGGGCAAATTCGGAGAAATTTTTGTCATTTTGAAATTTTTGGCTTGCAAAACAGGTTTTTCAGCTCAATGCGTAGCGCGTCGACGCGTGCGCTTATGATTGGGACACTTGCTGGAGGAAAAATTTATAGTTTTTTATTTTTCATGGTAATTTATGCATGCTCTAGTATGGCCAAGGCATTTCATCAAGTTCTGGATGATCAAAAGGGCCAAAAACACCATGAAAATCACCTTTCTGCCACCTTTTGCACCAGCAGGAAGTACTTCTGGGAGAATGAAGTTTTAGAGGGGTAAATGAACTCCAAATTGAAAAATTCCACTTGGGTTAGAAAGTAGACATCCAGGGATTTCCAACGAGCTATCATGAGCTCATTTTTGATGCCGGGAAGTGCCCCAAAAGTAGGCTGAAAGGCACGCAGCGCATAGAGCTCAGTTGCGCGGCGCATAGAGATTTTTGGTCAAATTTTCATCTTCCAGCTCAGAAATTCGGCCAATTGAACCAGTTTTTCTTGTGGATGAAATTTTTGAGTTATCTTGATGTAAATTTATGGTTGGCATGTAACTTGGACTCACTTTTACCTATTCTAGATGATTCATTCACAAAATAGCAAAAATTTAATGTAATGAATCAGTTTCCCTTCTTTTAGAGGCAAGTTGTTTGGATGCCTAGTTTTCAGCTCTATGTTTGGAATTAGTTCAAACTGCTCCTAGAAGGAGGAATTCGACCCCTAAAGGAATGGAAAGGGGTTGGGATGGTCTATATGATGTAATTTCTCAATCATTTTCGGAGGTTGGAGAGGTTGGACACTTAGGATTGCTTGGCATACTATTGTACATATTTTCTCTGCATTTTTGGCTAAGGAAAGACCAGGGTTTTGCAGCACTATTTGGGATCCATGTGGATTTATGTTTTGATGGTGTGCTTATTTCAGTAATTGTAAGTTGTTATGTGTATCATTTTCCTTCTTTCATCTACTGCAATTGAACAAATGAAGTGTTAAGGTAGAATCCATCAATGGTTATGATCCGCCTTTAAGTTTGTTTAATTTTCCATGTTTTAATCTATTTAAGGATAATTCTTGAAAGTTTCTTACTCTCCTTAGCTCCTCACCAGTCTGATCTACCCATTCATTCCCTTTGAAAGCATCAAGACGATCGCCTACCTTGCCCCAAATAGACCTCTGTAAAAAATGTGCCTCATCCCCAAGCCCAAATTTGCCTTTCCATGTTTCAACACAAAAACCCCTAAAAACTCAAATCAAACCTTCGTACTTCATACCTAGCCTAAAATTAGCTTCTATTTCAGTCATCTCGAGTCTCATCGATCATCTTTTGCTGAGATTGACCCGGAGAGATCCCTCTCTTGTCCTCATAGGGCTAGCTATGAGGCTGAGCGTGGTTTGATGTAGCCTTGAGTTTTACCTTATTTCAGCCTAAGGTAGATTTGAGCGCTAACATAGTTAAAGTTCTAAATTCTAGATCCACTGAATACTTCCATATTTAATGAAATATGTGTTTATGGTGCTTATCAAGAATACTAGGGATCCCACAAGATATACATAAGAAAACTTGTAGTGTTTCCAACTCATCAAACCTTTAAGTGCAAGAAATAATGCAACATGGCTAGGTCTTTCACCTTGAAATTAAGGGTCAAATCCCTCTTACATTGATAAACGAGAGGGTCATCAATAAAAAATCATCAATAGCTGCATCTTTACAATCAACATGGCTTGTCCATAACTCCCTTTGAATATATGGAAAGTGACAATGCCAAAGCATAATCACCAAGCCATCTGTAACTTGACCCTTTTCCTTAGGTCCATGTGACAAAGTCATCAACCATAATTTGCTACCATGGCTTGTCTTTGTCAACAAACATCGGGCAAGAAGAGTCATCGGGATATACTATTGGGTGTTCTGAAGCCTTTCTTGATGAGCTTCTTACGAGAGAGGCTTTCCATAAGGAACCTGCAACAAAAAAATTCTAAGAAGCTTACCTCAGAATAAAAAGAAAGCTTTGTAGAATCATCATGGTCCTTCTTCAACCAAAATGAAGAAACAACTGCATTATCCTCCTTTGCTAGATTACAATGACTAATGAATTAAATTACCCTGTCCATGATATCCAGGCATCCATATTCATAAGTCTGTCTTTCATAAGATCTTGGGTTAATGCATCAAGGAGCTCAATAACATAATCAGGATGTTAAGATCAGGGTCCTCACAGTTACATCTGCTTATCATGCTTTTCAAGACATAGGATTTGATATGTTTTCATGCTGATAAGGGCTGTTATAAGGAATATCTCCAAAAGTGTCATGCACTTTTTCTCCTAGTTGCTAGACTTCCAAGGATACTCAAGGGTACCAATATAAAGGTGTTGCATAAACTTCCATTCCTCATGCTGTTAGATAAAGATGTAAATATTTGCTTCCATACACCATCATTGCTCCTTCGATTATTGCTAGAATTCACTAAATCTACCACCATCATTGCTTTAAATGATTATTGTCATTGCTCCTCCATTCCTCCCGCACTTCTCTGTTTAAAAACATTTTGTTGATTGCTTAACTCATCAAGTTCTTATAGACATTAAAGTCAAAGATATTGTCTTATTGATTATTTTCATGAACACTCCCGGTGGAACCTGTAGCATCTCTAAACTTAATGGCTCTGGTCTAGAATTATATATTAATCAAAAGCATCTAAAACAACTTTCCTACTATTCTCTGTTCTGTATGCATTAATGATAATTACACCTCAAGTGTAATGATCCTTTTTGTACTCGAGGCATATTGCTATCAATAGTGCATCACAAGGATTAGGCTGGTTGATGCTTTTATGGATCCCTTCAGGTTGATGGCTTTGATCTACAAACCACTCATTCAATACCATGCCAAAAAACTCTAGAAGATCTCTATGCTAGTGAAATAATGTGATCTTTAGAACTTCCTTACTGCAGGTATTCTTCAGTTAGACCCACAGGTGGACTATCACGAAAACTTTAGGATTACTATCCTACAAATGGTTACTATCACAATGGTTATGTGTCGAATTGATAGTCTTAAGTAATTATTGTAGGGAAATGATGAATTTGCTCTTCCATTACTACTGCGAAAGGATGCTTGACTTGTTGTAGTAACACTACAAGTATTGATGAAGTCCTTTCAGCTATAATATTGCAACTATCCTTTAAGTCTCTTTACTGTAAAGGCCATATTAGGGCTACATATACAGTCATTGAGATGAGCCTTCAATTTTTCCTTCTACCAAAAGTGCACTATAACTTTCTTTATGAATTGTTTATTCAAGTTTCAAGAGAATGACTTCAACATGTCTCTTACTTTTCTGTAGGCAGATAATCACTTTCCATGATGATTCTCAATAAAAAATTCTGCAATGAAGGCTGAGCTTGGAGAATTCCTTTCAGTGGCCTGAACCTTCAAGCTCTTTTCCAAATTGGCGCCCTAAACTCTTTGCTACCCAGACAATACAGAAGAATTGTCACAGATCCTTCACAACTGCACAAGAATGATGTCATATATAGTCTTGCATTGAACCTACAGAAGATGAGACTTATCTTAAGAGACCTGTAACGCCCCTTCAAGACTTGTAGAATATTTTCATATCCAAACCCATAGAGATTAGACACAAACTTTGTTCTTCACCTTGCACAATAGTTTCCCATAAATAAGAGAATTATGCTGTGTCTTAGATCTTTAGGTCTGTAAAATAAAAAACTTCAGTGTTCTGCAATTGATGCCCTAATTGGGGCTTGTCAATGAGACTTCTTTCTTATACCTCAAGAATGACCATATCCCAATTGGATTGCTTGATATTTTTCAGTTTGGGATATACAAGAGGATGTCTTCAAAATACTTTAGTTCTTTACCAAGAAGAGAAAGGAATACAACTTAGAAAAATACAGTTCTACAAAGTATACGGCTCCTTGGTCTAGAAGAAAAGCAAAAGAAAACTTTTTTTTGTTGTGCATTAGCATCCCAGGACTACAAATATTTAGAGATAATCGAATTCTTTGTCTTGGACCATTCACTTTAATCATAATGCTCTGAAATAATGCACTTGGATCTTGACTTGAAATAGGAACTTGGTTCTAGGTATGCTTCTATGAAACTTTCCTTCTTTTCAGCCCTCTCTAAAACTCTGACAAACCATAGATTTGCAACCTCAACTGTGGCTATTTCCATACATATTCTTCAAGACAAAGGAGCTCTAAATCAGACCTTGTGAAGACTTGGTCTGGTACAAGGTTTTTTTTTTTTTTTTTTTTTAATTTCTGATTCAAAACAATGAATTCATCCTTCTTTCTACCGTTGATCAACAAACTTCACTTAGTGATGCTTTCTCTTTCACTCTTGTTTGGGCTTGTCCTCACTTGAGCTCTAATACCACGTTGAGTTCAGGACGACATGTTCTTGCTTAAGATAGATACTTAAAGTTCTATATTAGCCCATTTGTTAGTCCATTTCATTTTCATTAGCACTGAATCATTATTACATTGATAGCAACTTATGAAAGAACATATGATCAAATCAGAAGACAAGCCAAGGCAAGAGAAAACAGTAATTAGCACAAGCTAGGGAAAAACCCAAGATAGGGAAAACCCTTGATCAAATATTATTATTATCAATATCAAATATTCAGCAGAGAAAGAGAGAAAGAGAGTACAATCAATGTCAAGGTTGACTTGTCAATATGATGACTAGAACCATTGACCATGTGCCAAATATACAGCCTAGACAAGTTTGCAATTCTATTTTCAAATAATAGCAAACAAGTTCTACCCTAACCAGTAGATAATAGTATTCAAAGTTGCAACTCAATAGGTTCCAACTTCCAAAATGAGCTCAGTCCTGGTTTGCTTTAAGAGGCTTCCTTTGCTGATAATAAAGAGGCCAAGATAGTCCCAAATTGAGCAGTCAAGCCTGGTCAAAGAGTTCATGAGCTCTGAGGTTGAAGATATGCAGTTAGGGCTTGTAGATTAGCCTAGATCTTGAGACACGTGTTGTGGTCCTTCCTTAGGGAAACCTGATCTAAGGTTTTGTGCTACAAACAACCTCCATCAAGGTTTCATGTCTACTTGTACTACAGCTTGTTCTGCTCCTTAGAATAGACTTTTGGTCCCCTATCCAAGACTCACAAATCCTTTGGCCCTCCTAAAATGATTACAAGAAGATGCATCCTTCAATAGAGGAGAAATCTCACCAAAATTCTATGCCCTGACCTATGGCTACCATACTGCTTCAAGATCGAACCTATGGAAGGAAGAACACACTGAAAACATACCCAATACTTGTCCTCCTAACTCCTTCAAGATGTGGCTACCTCAGAGATATATTAGAGCCCCTGAGTTGTGGCAAATGAGGTTGAAAGCTACCTCTTTATATACAATTCAATGGGGTTGAAGAGACGTGACTTTTGGGATTATTGAGCCAACATATAGGTGAGGCCGACCTCGATGATTTTATATGATAGAAACATAAATTCAAAGACACACTTTTCCTTAACCAAATTCGATGAAATTTAGGTTGATTTTGGTCCTCTCGGAAAGATGAATTCAATGCCATAATTATATTCTTCAAGAGACCTGCCCAAAGGGGAATTTGGCCCTAGTTTCCAATTTTAACAAAATTTCAACAATTAAAATTGTGAAGAAGATGACCATCACTTTGGCCTCATGCAACATTAGTTGCAAGTAGATAAAGCCTTTCCATGATTCAAATCAATCCCCAAGATTCAATTAGAATACCCTTTATTACATATTCACATTCTACATGTTTAGCGAAATAGGCAAGTTTGTATTTGTCTAGTCTTTCTTTACTAGGTGTATATTTCAGTCAGAATGGCTAACATGCAAACCATGTACTTGATAACATCCTAAAATTCAATGGCATTAAATCCACACAAATAAAACAAATTAAAATACCTTGAACTTCTAAAAACCACAATTTTGTTATATAGTGTACCTTCAAGGTCCACAACCACTCAATTCATCAGGACTGGCAAGTCCCATACAATGGGAAAGCAAGCAAAAGTTGAAACTTTTATTTAATTAATCCATATAGGTCAACTGATGGAGGGTCACTAACAATGAGATCCAAGGCATATATGATCTCTTGTATATCTTAGTAAAGGGTCATAACTTTATAACTCTTTGTGAAGATTAATTATCTTAACCAACACTGTTACTAATATTACTACCACTACTTTTATCTGAGTTTTTAGATGGGACTGTGAAGATGTTTTAATCTAGCTTGTTTCGAGTTAACATTTCACTCATCATCAACGAAGTGAAATCTTCAAGCAAAATGTTTTAGATTAAATACTTTTACACAGTTCATACCAAAACTCAATAGTGTTAACCTGAGAAAGCCTCCACTTGACTTCTACTTCATTATTACTAAGGTACATCAACTATAACATGGCAGATCAAAACCATTTCTGGAGCATCTCTTGCATTATTCTAGCACTTAGCATCTACTTGTTGAATGATTTGTTTGTGTGGATGCATGTTAGGATCTTTTGCAGGGTATTATTGTTATCACTATGGAAGTTCTTCAAAAATGAAATGCTTTTAGAATTGAGATTCCTTTGGTACTTCCAATTTTGGAATGGTGGCATTTGACACTTATACATCTTCTTTAAAATATCTTGGGCATGGAGCTTCAAATAGCTTATGTCAAATCTCTACTTGACCTTAAGTAAGAAATTTTAGTACCATATAACTTGTTTTTTGCATAATAACAAGCATCCTAACAAACTTTGCTTTCTCTAGAACTTATAAACTGTCTAGACACAAGCACCTTTTCAGGTTTGGCAATGAAGCAAGTGTGATGCCCTAGAGTTTCAATTTAAAATTGCTAGAATGATACCCACAGACAATCAAAAAATACATTTATATCATAATGAATAATAAATTTTCTACCCATACCCTATCCATTCCCATCGTGAAAGGCAGGTTCCACTTCCAAACCAAAGAATAACATATCATCCTCAGTCCACACTAGCACTAAAATCATCTTTTATAACATACAAGTCCATTGTATTCAATGACCAGACACATTCTCACACTAAAAAATAAAAACTTGAAGAAAAGTGACAATATGAAATCAAAACTTCAGTAAGTTAGATGCTTTATTACATTTTCTGAGAAGAAAAGTGACAATCTGAAATCAAAACTTCAATAAGTTAGATGCTTTATTACATTTTATGAGAAGAAAAGTGACAATCTGAAATCAAAACTTCAGTAAGTTAGATGCTTTATTACATTTTATGAGAAGAAAAGTGACAATCTAAAATCAAAACTTCAGTAAGTTAGATGCTTTATTACATTTTATGAGAAATAATTCTTTATAGTTACCCATTTTGTTTGGGATAAAAATTCTTTAAATGGTGTTTCATGTAATTTATTTGAATTTTGTTAGATTGTGATCAAATAAATTTATAATTTGTACCTTGGTTTTACAGTTTTTGGGATTCCTCTATAGAGATTTACGACAAAGCTTGGTGGACCTCGATGCTCTTTTCAACATCTTAAGGTAATTTTCTTTGCTAAACCCTGGGATACACATTGATTTTTAGTTTTGCAAGACTTCATAAATGCCATTAGCTTTATGTGTGACCTAATTAGTTATATTTTTTGCATGTGCATGTTGGAGTGCACATCTAAACCAATTTAATCATTTTACTCAAAAATTTGTTCAAAATATTAACGAACCATAGTATGACACTTATAATCAATTATGGAAAAATTCCAAGCAAACATAAATAATATTATAACATATCACTAAAAAGAGATAACAAGCATTTGTGGAAGCCAAATATGCACAATTTTTATTAGCTTTTCATTGGCATTGAGAATGTAAAGTCCATTTCTATGATTATTGAGAAATAGGGAACTTTTATAAGTGAATATTTATTCACCTAGTGGATGAGTAACCTTCATGGTATATAACTTTTACCATCTTTGCCCTATTAAGATATTTCAACAAAGCACACTTCAAGGGCCCCTACAAGCAAAATGTCCTAGGATTTTTAGGTCAATTTCACATCATTTACTTGAGGGAAGTAGAGCCAAGTTTATGATATATTTTTTGGGATTTTTATGCTTCAAACAAACTCTGATATTGAGTAAAATTTTCTGCTAAATTCTAGATTGCAGAATGAAACAAAATGGGGTAAAAGAGAGAAGAATTTCAGATTTTTTTATTAACAAGGGAAGAAGACTAGTGCCTTGATCTATTATGGGCACATTATAGCAAAATCTAGCCCCTATTCTAGTCAGCATATCATTTTGACAATTTTAATAGATTTTGCAAGAATTCTTCTGTGGGGAAAATTAGGCATCAAGTCTTCCTATAGGGTTAACTGTATCTACCATAGGATTCACACAGAGGAAATGCCAATGCGAAACATATAGAACCTGAAATAGTATACTGTATGAAATTCGATTTTGTGCCTTTGAGATGCTTCACATACAGTGGGTTAGCTAATCAATCTACAACCTGTCAACCATGTGATGCCATTCTTATATATGTGTTGAGTCTGTCATGTTGTACATTTTGTTAATATCATGCCTGTTGATGAATTAGAAAAGAATTTATTGTTAGGTTGTAGGTTTTTCTGGAGAATTTACTAGTGTTCATCTTCCAGAATGGTTGATGTTTTGAATCCTCAACTAGCTTCATCTTCAGGATGAACACTGGTATATTCTCCAGCAAACCTACAACCATATATTCCATCCCACAAGAATCTTAAGCCTATCATATATTGTTAATTAATCAAAATTATTGTGTTGTTTTGTGGTTCCAGTAATCAAAGAAATTGATATGTTTTCTTTTGGGTTCCATTATTTGGATACAAGTCAAAAATATTGAACTCCCAATAAAAGTTTATTTGTCAATTTCATGAGTGTTAATGCATCAGCGATGGTGATCCCATGTGGTGTTATATTCCTAATATACATGTATATTAACTTGGCAACATTGAAGTGAAAAATATTTAACAAGAGTGCCTTTCAATATTTGGCACATCAAAAAAGTTTATGTGTTGTCTTTTGGGTTCCATTGTTGCTGATGGTATACGAGTCAAAAAAATTGGACTCCCAAGAGAGCAAGACTATATGAAAATGTTGTTCTTATATACAACGTCTTTGAGGCAATCTAGCCTTGTTGTGAAAGACACTGCCTTTAAAATGGGCTATGATGAACTCAATGGCAAATGATATGCAAAGTACAGAGTACAGAACACATCTAACCTTATTCAATTTTTTTTTTTTATCAACATATAGAGCACACACATCATAATCAAGTAGAAGAAGATGGTATTAATAGCCCAACATTCAAGAATAATGGAATTTTACAATGAATATAACTTGTTCTAATCCATGACCATAGTGGCTTTCTTTGACTCAAATGCTTCCTTAGCTGACAAAACCATAAAGGAGCACTGTGCTAGGCAATTATGAGTTGGCTAAATCTCCTATTGGTAAGTAGTGAACTCAACCTAGTGCTGGCAAGCATTATCAGCAAGTTGTTGTACTGATACTTGCTTTATTAAAATGCTTCAGCTTGAGTTTGTGTATGAGTATTGAGGCCTTGCAAAGAAAGACTTTGGTCATCCAGTAATAATTTATGTTGACCTAATCACAAAGTCACTGCATTGCCAATGCCATCTGTTTTATTTTGAATATTGTCTAATTGAGATGATATAGTGCTAGCCACTTCAATGATTTGCTTTTATATCTGTGAAGTTAATTTTTGAAGGTACCCTATGTCTTGTCCTAATCTTACACAGAAATTTTGAAGATCAACCATACTAGTATCCACAATCTTCTTCATATCAAACTAATGTTCTTGAAACTTAAATTGAATGCCAATTATCTCATGAGATTGCTCAAAAAAATGGAATTGCACTAATCTATAACATTTGTCATTTTATCTTGTACAACCTTTGAATTTGATCCAGTAGTTATGCTTGAGAATAAATAGAGTCTAGGGAATCATGGTTTTCATTAGAGTGCTCCAACTGAGAATCTGGCTACTGCTCTCTTTTATCCAATTTGTTCACTACCCAATGAGCGGATGACTTCAACTCATTCACAACCCTTTATGTATCTTGCTTGAATGCATTGCTCTACAAATGATGGCACATAGCTCTTATACCTTGTATGGAATAATCTAATCTCTAGAACACTGATTTGCAGAATTTGATACTAGCAGAATAACAACAATAAGTAGGGAGTACTCAACCTGATATGATAATCATAGGTAGAATAGAGATGAATTGTGCTTCTTAATGACTTGGTTCTAGAATTCTAACATACTTTAACAAGAAGGCAAACAATGTAGGAAATTGTATCATCGCTTCATCAACATTAGTATATATAAACCCTCAGTTCAAGTAGAGACAAATTTAGTTAATAAACAATACCAAGAATTTGTATTAAGTTTTATTTTGTTTCACTATTGAGAAGGTATTAATTTCATTTAATAGTTGATATACTCCATGAGAACTCCCAAAATGGATCCCTTTTATAGCAATAAGGTGACCATCAGTAAGACTCCCAGCATATATAGTCCCACAAGCACTATGTCTACACTTTGTTTTTTGTACTAGCAAAGATATTAGTGGCCTTCTCCAACATCTTATAAGAGAATAGATCAAGTTTGAATTCTTTAAAGTTTATAGGTAGAAGGTTTGCAAGTTGGCTTCCTCCTTGGACTATCTAATTCAAAAACTAGATTATTTATGTTGTCTGTGTAAAGCAAGTGCAATAAGACTTGCTGCCACAAGTGTTGACGAAGCCACAAGCCTAGTCGCAAGGACTATTCTCTTTGTTGCATTGTGATCTCTTCGATAGTCCTTATTGTATGACTTCTCACCATGCTTTTTGGATACTCTTACATATCCAGTGCCTTGACAGAACTCATCTCCTTGATAGCCATCTTTAGAAGCACAACTCACATTGTTAGTTACATCTACTGCATGTTGATAGATCACATTGGGGTCATAGTGAACATCATCAAAAGTTTCTCATAACACTCAATTCCCACTTAGCCCATGCTTTGCATCCAAACAGGTCAATATGGTTGTGAGTATCCAACTAATGAAACTTTGGCACTGCAACTAGGAGAAGTGAGCAAAGTCATCATCTCCATGGTGCCATATTGTCTCATTCAGAAGAGGATAACAAAATGTCCTATCAAACATGCACTACTCATTACAGCTTTGCATATAAGGAATATTGTACTTCAGCAAACAATCTGGAGTGTTCTTGCAGTTAGATAACTAGAGAAAGTTGTGAACAAAAATTGCATAATTCTTCATTCCTTTGACATTGAAGCCCTTGAGGTTTTTAGGATAGGAAGATTGGAGAGGATTCATGATGATCCCATCTAATGAGAAACTTATAGTAAAGGTTGTTGACTTAAATTGTCACAATATTGTTATAGAATTGCAATTTAAATCCATCTAGATGACAACGCCTTGAATTGATATAGAAAGGATATGGAATTGAGGCATTCCCACAACGTTCACTACATTTCCTTGTGCCCTAGGCTATGTTAGAAAACACTCTAATTGAGAAGACCTGAGGTAGCCATGAACCTAAAAAGGCCAGAATAACAAGATAGGGAAGGCTAATACTCATTTGTCTTGAAACTTATCACATCATTTTAAGGCATGCTAAGACAATATATACTTCCCAGAATAACAAAGAAAATACACATGTATGTTTTGTATATCCACTTGGTTTTGAAGCCTGCTATGGGAAAATTTTGCCCTTCATATGATGGCAGCATTAATCCTATGCTCATTACCTACTCTAAACTTCCCCTTTCATATTCACTACTTTATTCGATTGCAAAGTCTACAATGGTCCATATCAAATCAACCCAAAAGTAGGACAATAATGGCTCAGAATATATATGCATTCAATTTCTTTGTTCATATTTTTTTTCTTGGTTCTCGACAAGAGAAGAGGTTGAATAATTGCTTAGACACTGTAGTAGCCTGTCTTTCATAGTGTGCTTGGTTAGTACTTCATTGTATGTCCACAACCACAAAGTATATGTCATATATATTTACTCAACCTACTACATATCTATCCAAATACCAAAAATGACATTTTGGACATGTGGGTTCAATCTTCTTGCATTTGGGTCATGAAGACATGACTAGTGCTTCATTTTCAAATCCCGATAGCTACTACGTATACATCCTAGTCTACAACATACACATTGGGTATGTCACCAAATCCTTGAAATGAAATATTTTTGCATGCGGGTCAAGAGTCCTATATTTCAGTCACCCATTCACAATATAAAATATTAGGGAACCACCACTTTGATACGAGTGCTAGAATTCAAGTGCCACTCTAATAATATGTTTGTTTGCACCAGAATCAGGAAGTAGTTACACTGATGCAGATGGAATTCAAGTCCATATCTATGCAATTAGTGTAGTAAAACATTTATTTTTGCACAAATTTTTACCAATGTGACAAATATTTCAATGCTTTGACAATAGCCATGAACCATTCCAATAAAAAATACATTATAGACCCAAAGAGGGGGTCTTCATTTTTGTCGAAAAAGAAATATTACTAACTTGGTGAAACTTTTCTTTGAAAAAGCTGGAAGAGACTACAATGATTTTGGATCTTCATACACATTCCTGGAAACTGCTATGTGCAAAATTGTAAATTGACAAGACGTGACAATCGTATGACGTCTTATGTGGATATTTAATAAGAACAATGCTATGTTTCAGCTTTGAGTAGCTTGAAATAAAATCAAATGTCTGAATATAGAGTCATTTGGTGCTACTTGTGTAGTTGATCCACCCTTTGTTAAACATGGGGAGCAAACTTGAGAGTGAGACCATTTGTACTACCTCAACGCATATTCATAGTGGAATTTTAACAAACACTTCCCTTGCAAATTCTAATTTCTCACTAGGAATACCACTTCCATTGCAAACTCATATGCAGGTGTTGTCATTGGTAGGTTGCAGGTTCAAACTCCACAATAGCTAGCTTTCGCCAGATTGCATGGCCCACTAGTTCGATGTGCATGGTAGTCTTCAAGTCAGGTGGCTTCCTAGTTTGACTTGAGTTCAGTTTTGATAGTGTGTACATTGACCTGCCTGCCCTACTTCAAAGTTGCTAAATGGGCACATGAACTTAAAACACTAATAAAGGTGACACAATTTGTTTTCATTCTTGCCAAAAACGTTTCTCTAAAAATATGTAGGGTTTTCTCACCATACCCAACTTGGGCATATATTGCCATCATTGCATTCCAAGGAACTGCATTCCTTGTAGGCATTATATTAAATAATTGGTGTACACTCTCTAAGGTGCCAAACTTGTAACCATTTTATCAAATTATGGCATCTCACATAACCATTTTATCAAATAGAAGGTGTGCATCATCTATACTCAAACACATTTAGTATACATGTCTACAAGGGAACTCTTGAAAAATACATCCAATTCAAGTTCACTTATGATTATCAAGCCATGTAGATGTCTTCCTTGCTCAATGGAGTGTAAGGTAACAAGCATTGAGGGCACTATTGAAGGTAATATAATTCAGCTTCATGCTAGACCTATGCATTTCACGAAACCGTTGGAGGGATTCCTCACTATACCCATGTTGAGTGTAGATCCCAATCAATTTACTCCAAGAGACCGCATCCCTCTCAGGAATCATATGAAACAATTACCTTGCACGCTCTAACCTACTGCATTGGGCATATCTGACAACCAAAGAATTCCATGTGAAAGCATTAGGCATGTAGATGTAATCAAACACTTGGATTGCATCCTCCTTTCTATCACACTTAACATACATTTCAATAAGAGCAAGCTTTGGAAAGGCATTTGATTCGAATCCCACTTTGATTACCTTAGCTTGAACTTGCACACCACATTGCGGACACATCAATTTGGCACATGGATTTAGACCACTTGTCAATGTAAATTGGGCTGGCCTTAAACTTGCAAGCTTCATCTAAAAGAAAAGCTTCAGAGTGTCCTTATTGTGGCCTTGCTGGGAAAACGCTGAAATGATTACATTCCAAGACACAAAATCCCAATTAAGCATTTTGTTGATGAGTTCAAATGCATCTTCAACATTTCCCCTTGATAACCCGGGTGGATATCTTTTTTCGGATTCTTGATTGTTGTTTTCTTGAGCAACCTCCTTATTCCCTGGAATCTAGCTCAGGGGTGATTGGGCAGCGAGAAAGATCACAGAGCTACCCAATCTATGGCTAGGTGGGAAAACTTAGTTCCTAACTCAGTTGCCCATTTTATTTGGGAGTAGTACTTCTTATGATTGGAATGTGCATTAAACTCTAGGTTGAATTCAAGATATGAGGCATAATCTTTTATAAGGAAATATATCGCTCATGATACTGCTTGATAGTGCATGAATTAATTTGATGGCTGTAAGAGTTCACTTAGAAGCCTATGAGTTCAGTCTTGAAGCATACATAAGTACAATTTGTGAAATAGATATGCATTATTTCTTGTCACCTTACAACCATTATCACTATGTGTTGATAATCATATCAACATTTTGATGCAATCAGTGATGACAACTTGTAATTTATCCTTTTTATTTCTATCCTAACTATGAAATGCAAATAGTTGGAACTACTGTATATCCTGAGGTCTACTAGAAAATGTAGGTTTGATAGAAAAATTTTGGGGGCTATCATCTTCTGTTCTGTAGTTGGTATTTTTATTCGCTTTATCCAACATTGATTTTTATTATCCAATGGTTTTACCTACGAGCCATTGACCATTGTAAGAATACATTGGGCATAAAGATCATTGAAAGGCTTACATGCAACCTATTGGCCTAATTACACACACACACACACGTATATATGTGCGTGTGTGTAGCACCCGCAGACGTCATGATACCTAAAGGAATAAATACTCGCATCGATAACATCAATCTTTTTTGATGTGTGACTTGCAGTTTTACCCAGTGATTGAAATAAGGGAGCAAGATCTCCATCTATAGGAAATTTCACATAATCTTTCTAACTCTAAACCCTGATAGTTATTAAAGTTTCCCTCATTGTATAGGGTGTCTATGTCAAGAAAGTGAATTATTTGGGAAGCTAAAGTCACAAAAGTGTGGTTAACGCTATGTCCAAATTCTATAATTCTGTACTTTGGTTTCTAAACTATCCTGCAAGGTAGATATCTCCTTTCATTCATTTCTATCTTCATTTTAATTTTTTGAATGTTGATGAAACTGGTTTGTCGCTAATAAACTGACTCAGCTTGTAAAGCTCTATATACATCCAAAATATAATGTGCACAACTAAGATTATAATTTAATGGAAAGCATTATCCAAATGATTCATGATTGTCACTGTTATGAATATTTAAAAGGTCTTGAAAGTGTTACAATTGTTGGATTATTGAGCGCTTGATACTTTTTCTGGCTGGTGACATCTTAAATTTAAATTTATCTTTTATGACTCTTTAAATGCAACAAGTGTCCTTAAAGTGAATTTGTAAGTTTTTCACCTTAACCAATTCTGAATGATTAATCATTTAGTTATGGACTTGAAGAAACAATGTCGGCTGCTAATTGTCAAATTGTAGTATGTCACCTGCGAGATTTCCCATTGAAGTTTGTTTAGATTGAAAGTGTTTCATGCACCTTAATCTAAATGAGACTTATGTTATGTATAAGTGTACCTTCTTATGTGGTTGTTTGTTGGGTCCCCTTGACTTGTAGTTGAATTTATCCTCCTTAACCTTCATTGTCACAAAGATATCTTTTTCTTTTGATTGATCTGTCCCAAATGAGAGGGAATTCTCCTCTATATATACAATTCAGTGGAGTTGAGGGGATCTAACTTTTGATCTTCTTAAGCTGACATATAGTTTAGGCCGACCTAAATAATTTACATGAGAGAAACATAAATTTAAAATTCCACTTCTACTTATCCAAATTTGATGATCTTTAGATCGATTTTGGTCCTCTCAAAAGGAGGAATTCAATGCCACAATTATCTATCCCCAAAGGAGCCTTTCAAAGTGGAATTTGGCCCTAGTTTCCATTTTTAACAAAAATAACCATCAATACTTTTTATAGCGTTTTAGGCTGAATTTGCAATAGTATGCTAAAAATTGTTATTTCAATGTCTAGAAATTAGGATATATAAATGTGAGATATATACTCTACATTTTTGGGTTATCTCTTTTTCAAATCTAAGCTTTTTTAGGCTACATGTTAATTGTTTGAAATTTGAACCTTGAAGAAATTTTTGAATGGACTTACAGGAAATGATTGTCAAAATGTGGCAAAAATTACATTTCTCCTGATTTCCTTTTTTATTGTTCATGACAAGATAATCATGTTGCAGGTTTGAGTTATCCTACAATCTGTTTCAATTTGTGGATTTTTTTTTTCCTCCCATTTTTTTACAAGATGTAGATTTCATTTTCATGCTGATAGTTTTTGCATGAATCTTATCTAGCTCCAAATGATGGTAATGGAGTGGATCTTGAGAAGTAGTCGTGGACACAGACTCTATTAGTGGTTAATGTTATAATACCACTTCTACCTAGTATCAGAAAAAGTTTAATGGTTTGTGACACAAAGAAGAGTCATTTAATGACATGGTTGAAAGGGAAACCTCATGTCTTAATTGTAAGTCATTTATTTGCGTATCCTAGTTGTAAGTCATCTGTTTGATTTTGAACTTTATTAGATCAATTATTTCACTAATCCAATATGCATGACCCGTATTTCTCACCCGATGTTAGTTACTTGACATGGTTGATATAACATTCAATTCTAGGCCACTTTTATTTTAAGTCAGAGATTTTATTGATTAAAATGATCTTCATATTTTAATTGGTTTAGTTGGAGTTTGATTTAATTAATTAATTTATTTTAAATTCCACGTGGATGTTATTTTTCCAGGGTGAGCTCTTTGCACCAGTAAGGTCAGATGAGTCATAGAACATAGGTATACAACTAGCGCATCTTTAGCTTTGTTGTGTATTTGTTATTCTTTATATCACTGATGGATGGTTATTGATTGATCTAAAATAAAGGATGGGAAGGTCCTGCCAATTCTCTTGACAAAACAAAATCAAATGGAGTGGTATAATTGTTTTTTGAAGGGTGAGCCAAAAATCAGTACTTAAAAGGTAGAACTTGAGAATAGAAAGCTATTTGATCTGGATCTAGAGACAGAACAAACCTTGGAAAAAAATGATGGTATTGATGAGTCTTCCTTGCAAATAAGCTCTAATTGTTAGACCACTGCCCAAATTTCAGTTGTCTGTAATGGAAATAGTGACTCTAGATTTATTTGTATGAATAATGACTTTGGCCATTGTCCTATTTGTTTCCTATGAAATATTTTTGATTTTGAAACTCCAACTAGTTTGTTGTTAAACTAATTAAAGCTTTGATGACAAACATATAGTTTTCAAATCTCTTTTCTAAATCTATTTTCTTGAGAAAATTTGTCATTTTACTTTAGGTACTATAGAATGCTACCGCGTGACATATGCTACAATATAATTTCCTGGATAAATAGACAGAAGTGTTCTAAAACATAGTCTTTTCTAAATCTAAAGAAGCATAATTTCCAAATACAAAGTTTATTAATTAAAAACATCTTTTAGACATCATAGCTAAGTTATGATTATATTTTGGTAGGGGATTTTGTGTACATTGATATTGTGTTGTCTCTTTGGTTTATGCCAAGTAACAATGGTTAATAAGGAATGTGTTCTTAAGAAACAAGCACAAATCTTATTCTACTATTGACATGGATCTCCATGGTTTTCAGGAATGGCAAAAAAAATGCAGATGTTAGTGGGATCTCCAAAGTCCGTGTTGGATGAATTTAATACTAGTGATGATTTTGATTCCTTGTTAGATAAAGAATGTCACAAGTCAAATTCAAATAAATAGAAGTAGCTTAAGAATGAAGGTGAAACTATTTCTTTCTATCCACATCAATTTTTTTTAATTGTTGGTTGTTGTTGTGTTTTGAGTGCAGACTTGTGAAATATCAAATTGCATGTTAGTTTATGTGAAGGGGGAAGATATATATATATGTTTTATTATATATATATATATATATATATATATAATATATATATATATATATATATATATATATATATATATATATATATATCCTATGTCGTTCATGGTTTCTGGAGATCTATGTTACATTTGCACAAAAGTTTAGATATCATTCAAATATCTAAACACCCAACAACAACAATGAGATTTTTATTTCACTCAACCTATAACATATTGCATCTGTCTTCATCAATGCTCTTCGTCCATATGCTATCCACTTATGACATTTCTTTTGCAATATTTGGTGCATTTGCTAGTTATAGGTTATTTATAGGTTATAAATGTCTTCAAAGTTTCACTTCCAATTGAGTGTTCAACTTAACATTATTGATTTTCTTATATGTAATTATTTTTTCCTCCACCCACATTTCATAAGTTCCACAACCATTAAGTAGGGACTTGCAATTTCGATGCTGCTTTGCTTGTTTAGTAAAATATTTTCGAGACTTTAATTTATTGAAAGTTGTTGAATTTACAATTTATGAAGTTTCAAGGTCTAATTATTTAAAGGGTGCTAGCGCAATGGAAGAGCATCTGCTTTACAAGCAGTTGGTTGGTGGTTCGATTCCATCGTGCCCTGATATCCATATTGAATGATGACAATTAGTTTTTGGTGACGAAGGCTTTTTTTCCCATCACCAATGAGCTTATGGTGACATTTTTCGACCCTCACCAAAATATGAAATGGTGACGGTCAACGAGCGACACCATATATACGCATCAATAGTGATGACCATGAAAAGTCTGTAACCATAAATCGTTGTTGTTGATATGACATAGTGACGGTCACTGCCCGTCATTATAGTCATTGTTCGTGACAGACCTTGAATGTCACCACAACACCTATACTTTTGACAATGCGGCGTTTGGTGACGGTCAATGAACGTCACCATATATATGCACCAATAGTGACGGCCATGAAATGTCCATCACAATAAATCGTTGTAGTTCATATGAAATGGTGACGGTCATTATCCGTCATTATAATCAATTTTCGTGATGGACCTTGAATGTCACCATAACACCTATACTTTAGGCGACACCACCTTTGGTGACGTTCATTTTTTGGTGACTGAGGCTATGGTCCATCACCATTGCTCATATGAAACGGTGACAGTCACTATCCGTAATTATAAATCATTATTGGTGACGGATTTTTGATGTCACCAAAACACCTATACTTTTGGCGATGCCACCTTTAGTGACGTTCAGTTTTTGGTGACTGAGGCTATGGTTCGTCACCATTGCTCATATGAAATAGTGACGGTCGCTATCCATCATTATAAATCATTATTGGTGACAAATTTTGAATGTCACCAAAACACCTACACTTTTGGTGACACTACTTTTGGTGACGTTCAGTTTTTGGTGACAAACACTCTTTTGACCATCACTAATGAGCTTATGGTGACATTTTTCGCCCCTCACCAATGTCCTTTTTTCTTGTAGTGTGGTAAGTAGTGTGGTAGAAGCCCTGCTTTGTTCATATACTCATTCCTTTTTTGTTTTGCGATAGTGCTTGCTCAGGCTAGTCTGTTGATCCCAATGGTCATTCCTCTTATGTTTTCAGCATTAACAAGGGTTCCTATAGATCTTGATAGGCATACTTCTATTGTTTTTCCAGAAGTCCTTGCAGATCCTTGCAGGGGTTCTTTTTGTTTACCTAATTGATTATTATTTTGTCCTGGCTCAGTCTCAGGGCTCAAACATAGCTTCAAACTCGTTAACCACCCAAATTCTCACTGCAATTCCTCATCACCATAGGCATTATTCTTTTATCAGCCTTCCTCTTACTATTTTTGCAGTTATAATTGCTGATACTGATGGGCATTCATCTTAGACTCTTAGACCTTGTAAGCATATTTTTTACTCATGTAATTATTTATGGTGTTCTACCACTTGAGTAGATAACAGTCAGTCAAGTGGTTAGGGGTGCCCAGGAGCTGTGTGCAAAGACATTGTTTCTCATTATTCATAGTAGTAAGCGGTCTTGTGTGGGAATTCATAACAATAAACAATGTGCTGCCAAGTCCTGACCTTTTCCAACTCAAAATAAATAAATAAAATCTTAAAAGCCCAGCAAGAGCTTCATGAAAATGTATAGATTAGGAATAGGCTTTTTTATTAATTCCTGTTGCATTAATCTGCGTTGCGTTCTTTGATACAAACTAGGCCTTTTCTAAAATTCATAATGTCTGCTTTAACTAGAGATCATGATTGTTCTTAAGAACTGCTATTATTTCTGTCTGCTGTTGAAAAATCCCTAAATTCCACTCCATTATCTCTGGGCTAAAAGCTTCTCACTATCTCTGATTGCAGATACAGTTAACTTACTGCAATTTCTGTCTGACATTGAAATCCTTAAATTATACTCCATTATCTCTGAACTAAAAGCTTCTCAATGCCTTTGATTGCAGATACCGTTACCTGTTCGAATTCTGGATGTTCGGTCGAATCTTACAAAGGATCTAATGGAAGATGACAACAAGGTTATCATTGGAAGCTCATCATTAACTCACTGCAAAAGTGTTGCCACAAATCTCGCAAAGCGCTTTAATCAATCTTCAAAGAAAACCAGATCTATGATGCTTTATGTGCAAAATTGGTTAATATTGTATATATCTGGATCCTTTTTGTCACCAATATGCCTTCGTTAGACATCTCTATGTCGTTGATAGCAACTTTTTCCGATCACTAGTGAGCTTCATTTTTGGTTCTGTACTCCTAAGGCCCTGAAGGTGAAGGTCAGCTTTTGCTTGTTTGTGACTGATGATAAGCTGCAAATTGTAAATTATTAGGTCCTTGCATTTTCTTCAATTCAAAAGCATCACACATGGGCCTTACTAAATGTCAGCTATCACAGGGGCTCGCATTAAGGGTTGTATCCTCTCACTATTCAGGTGGGAATGTGATACAGTGAGGCTGCATTTCAACTGGAAGAATATGTTTTATCATAGAAATCTCAATCAACTTTGTGTTGATTTATGTATGCAATACAATTATGTTGAATTTCAACCTGAAGAGTATGTTTTATGAATAGAATTCTCAATCCACTGTGTTGAATTTTGTGAATCATACAATAATGCTGCATTTCAACAGTATGAGAGTCTTTATTATCATAGAATGTTCAATCAACTGGTAATTGATTTTAAATATGTATGTTGTATATCATATTCTTACTAAATCCTACTTAAACATAACAACAAAAGTTACAAATTATGATGCGAAAATCAAATCAATTCAAACCAGAGAAGTAAGAAATTAGCCATCTTTTTAATTTTTTAATTCTATAAAAATGTTTTAATTTTTTTAGCCGAAAAGTTCACTCTACAACGCGATGTGAAAAGTTTATTCTACAGCCCTAGAATGCACGTGAAGAAATTAGATTCCTCTCGGCTTATGTTAGATCCTGATTTAAGATGGATCCTCTCAGCTCATGTTAGATCCTTATTTAAGATGGATCTATGTTGATTCTTTTTATTGAGCCGAGATGGATTTATGTTGGTTCTTTTTATTGAGCAGAGATGGATATATGCTAGTTTTTTATTGAGAAGAGGTTCATTCTATGGCCCAGTATGATGTGTAACGTTGTGTGTCGACGTATAAAAAAATTTGAATGTGAAGAAATTGGATTCCTCTGGGCTCATGTTAGATCCGTATTTAAGATGGATCTATGCTGCTTCTATAAAAACGCTGAATAAACCAGACTCATATTAGTTCCACGTGCTAGAATTTTGTCAAGTTTCTGTTTATGTTTTTTTACCATAGACACACGCTTCACAGAAGAAGTTGTTTGAAGTAAAAACAGGTAAACCAACAGAATCCACTCAACTTTTGAGACCTCATAAGTCATAACCCAAATTTCCAATACATTCATGACCTATCTTTAGTTTACGAGATATCTGAGATTCATTTGCAGAATCAGAGTTTTACACAAACTTTCCATGGGGTTTTTTATAGATATTTTATTGAAAGGATATCATTATTCTTATTTTTCACAAGACATTTGCCATCTTTGAATTGTATAATGTGGTGATTTGCAATTACAATTTGTTCTATGGAAAACAAATTCCTACCCAACCATGGTACATGAAGAACTAGACCAGTTGATCATTATATGATCTCTATTGTTTACTCTATTGTTTTTATGGTTTGCTGTGGTCATATGGATGATGATCTTCTCAACTTATGATGTGTTATATTCTTTTCTAAATGCTTGCTTTTATAATTGACTATGGTCTGTAATATGTATAGTTGAGTATATGTAGTTTATGGTTCAGTATGATCTATATTGGTGACAAAGCCATCGGATAATTTGTCAATATCCTTTACCCTAATTAATATACTCTCTCTTTTGTGTGTGTGTACTTATCTTTTTTTATTATTGATCTAAAGAAAAAAATTGTAATTTATATTCAGGAGGAAAAAAGTTTGCATTCTGACTTGGGTACATCCGTTAATATAACCCACTCTCTATTAGCGGCTACAAAGGGAAACCATTAAAATGGTTTAGATGCTTGAAAAGACCACAAAATATATTCAGAAACTAAGCCCCAAGTATCCACAGATCTTTCCATATGGTGTATACATAACAGTCTCAAATCAAATTCAGAGGCGAGCTCAAACTGAGCTTCAAAATTTAAAAAATAGAATTGAAGAACTTCCTAGAAATGCATAAAGTCTATTCTAGACAGTCCACCTAGCGCTGCAAGATAAACTAGTCAGATATGGATTTAATGCAAGGAGGTTGTGCAACTTCTCCTTCTAATTCAGACATTTCGCAAACACCATCATTCTGGTCCAAAGCTTTCCTTGGTAAGTCTTCTGCTTCTGTTTTCAACTCCCTATAGATGTGAGCGACAATGCAGACCATGAAAGTGCTGACCAAAAGTTTAGCCTGCTGATAGTGGGGTCTAAGCACCATATTTCATATTACCAAAATGCCTAGAAATTCCATTTGTAACTAGTTTTGAATCAGGCCCTACAAGCTAGTAATATTTCTTTCCAAGAATCACTAAAGCAAATTACACCTCCAGCTCCACTAGATGCATGATTACCCTGGTATGTCCTTTGAAAACAGCCCATGGAGAAGCTTTGTCCACTTCCAGTACCAAGCTTCCTAGGAACTTTAACCAAAGGAGTACGCTTGATGCCATCATAAACATACATGATTTGGTGCTTTACCTAAGAAGGGTGAGCTTCCTGACCTTGAAATAGAAAATTTTCCTGGAAATCGAAATGGCCCAGGAGACAAACAGGGGAACAATTTTAAACTTCTTCAAAGCTTTGTTAGTGATCAATGCATACAGTTGATTAAAATATTTTCCCACCACAATATCTCCACACCTCCTTATATATGCACAGTGTATGAGTAGGAGATAAATATTTTCTCTATTACACTTGCAAAGTGAACATAGGCTATGACCTTGCCATGCTCATTTCTGCAGTACCTCCCAGAAACACTTTGTTGTCTAAAGCAAGCCACATGTAAACATGTGTTTTCATTTGACCTTCCCAATGGGCTTTTACCACTAAACATTTCTCACCAATTTCATCACCAAACGTTTCCCTATAACCTGGTCTGGCAGTGAAATAATTTGTAGCAATATTTTTAAACCATTTAAAGGAATCATATCTATCCCCTAGTCTAACAAAGGATAAAATCAACTGGTGAGTGTATAGATTCCATGAAACTGCATCTTGTCCAACCAGATTTACATGCTTAGTTTTCTTCCAGCCTTTCTCCAAAATATTAGTGGTTAATAGCTCTGCATCATCAGCAGTGAAGAGTAAAGCTTTGCTCTTGAAGTATATTTTGAACCATCTGTTGTCGAGTTTGATGTTTTCCAGAGCCCACCCAAGGGTCTGTTCACAATCTAACTATTTTGCCATCCCCTCTTCTCTAGGCCAGCTAATTTACCCAAAAATGGAAATGATAAAAGTTAAAACAAGTGCTTTCAAAACGGGAGAAACACTAGAAATATACCTTACTGGTAATCTTGTTCATTCCAGATCCATATATTTATGTTGTATAACATCCTACCACAGCCACCCCTTAGAAATAAGCCTCTGCTAAGTTTTCACTGCTAGTGCCTTGCCAATTGCTTGTTATCTTACAAACCCCACCCACCAGCACCCTTGGATTTAGCTATTCTTTTCCATAATACTAAGGCAATGCTATCCCTTTCCTTTTTAGCTCTCCATGAGAAATGGAAGCAGGTCATTCTAATATTTTCCAACATCTCCACATGAATGTAAGCTAATGAATGCTGGTAAACAGGAACTGTTTCCAATATCGATTTAACAAAACTAAGCCTTTCTCCTATGAACAACCACCTAGTGCACCAATTTGTAACCCTTCTCTCAATTTTATGATATAAATAAGTACAGTCCTTGAAGTTATATTATCATAAAACATAGGTTCTTTAGGCCATGGTTGAAAGGTATTATAGAGTTTGAAAAAAATCTGAAAATTGCGTCCTCTTGACCTTGGTGCACTTTGTTTAGAGAGAAAATATTTTAGAGTATGTATTTCCATGCCAATTGCAGAACAATACAAATCTAGTCTTGTTTGACTTATGGACCGTTGCATTTGGATCAGAGTCCTTTATTAAGAATGCAACAATAGAAGTGAATTCATTGAACCAACTCAATATTGTATCTATTTATTCTTTTGACTTTGGAGATATCTTGCTGATATTATATTTCATAAAATAATGCTACTAATAGTAACTAGTTAATTACATTTGGTCTTCATGGCAAGAACCCAAGCCCACTTTCATGGTTAATGTTTCTTCTATGTGATCCCTCTTGGTTGTGAGTTGCCATAGTGGGCACAAGTTGTGGATTACTAAACTGATTCCTAAGATGTGTTTGGCATAATTGTAGGAATTCTGGGACCAATAGGCTTGCATAGAAAAAAGTTGGGGCAATGATTGTTGCTGAGGTTTTAGTGTAACAAACGTTGTCAAGGCTTTAGTGCTACTATCATTACTAAATTTGCATATTGAAAAACTCTTGTATCAACCACTCTCCTAATATTTCCCCTCAGATTAGGGAAATTCTATATTACTGTAAGATCATTGTTTTCTACCAAAGAGGATAAATTATTAGCAAGTTATACTGTACAAATAGGGTTTAAAATAAGAGCTCTGACTTTCTGCCTTAATCAAAGTTCTACGACCATTTAGAAACTATTCAAGGCCCCATGTAACAATGATTAAAAGTTTCCAACTGATGGGGAAGCTAGTGTAGGATGAGGAGGCCACAACAGTTGTTGAGACTCAAGGTGAGCCATAGATTGATCAGTGCCACAATGCAATAGATTTGATGTTTGGAGTTGGAATTGACAGAACCATGAATTCTGAAGCAAAATGTTAGCCATAACTGATAAGTTCTGAACCCACAATTTCCTGTTGTAAGCCTTGAAGATGAATGAGGATAAATTCCATCATTTACCCATCTTGTTTGACTTCCACTCACGCACTTTGCTGCCCTGGAAACTTGGTGGAACATAGGATATTATGCATACTGTGTGTTCTATTATGACCAATGGTTTTGAAACTTGTAATTTTAGTGAAGAGCAAACAATTATGTTCGATTACGATCCATGATTCTGTCCCTATGCAACAAATGGATCCTATCTATTGTTGATTTACCATTTAGTACCCAATTGAACTTTGATGGGAAGTTGATATGAGGTAGTGGGATTGGCAGCAGATGCAAGTTGATGGAACGGAATCAATTTAGCTGATGTGTGATTATTGCAAAAGTTGTGTGCTTTAATGATTGTTAAGGTATGCTGTCAGCCTGGGACTTATCCGGGTAAGCCTTCCATGAATCCATCCCTATGCAACAATGGATTGTATCCCTTGTTGATTTACCATTAACTTCCCACTTAACTTTGATGGCAAGTGGCAAGTTGATCTAAGGTAGTGGGATTGGCAATCAATGTAAAGTTAAGGAGCAGAATCAATTTTTCTTGTGTAATTTTTGCAAAACTTGTTTGGTCTAGTGATTGTCAATGTATGCTGGAAAGTGGGTAACATTTTGTGTCTCTCGGTGTCAAACTTCCACTGAAGATGGAAAGAGAGAGGATTCTGAACTGCAATTTGAATTAGTCTCTGTAAAATATAAATTGTTTTTCAAATTGTTGTTTTTTCCCTTGATGAGAAGTCTGTAACTTGAGGGAATCAAATTTGATACGACATGGTAATAATGTTTGAACTATAAATTGAATTTGAAAATATATTCAAACTCTGTGCATGGCAGGTGTTGGTGGTAAGGGAAATCTTCTTAGGATTAATGCAGAAAAGTTCGTACCAGCTCAAAATTCTCTGTCCATGTTGTATCCAGCCTTTAAATTGATATGGATGCTGCTAGTTGGACGATTTATTGGCCTTTGGCTATTCTCCAGTTCATAATTCATTGCTTGAATGATGTAGTATTTTATAAGTCTCTTCTTTACATATGCTGTTAGGTTTAGAAGCTTTGAACTCTTGCCTCATTAAAAATGAATGCATAAACAACACTTAATTTATCTGTATAAATGCCAAAGTTCCAACAAAATCTATATGAAGTGTAAACATGCACAATAATCATAATAAATATAACAGACCATGAAACCTATATTGAATTCCATGAAATGTTCAATGAAGTAAGATGGACAATAATCAGAAGAAATATAACAGACCATGAAACCTATATTGAATTCCATGAAATGTTCAGTGAAGCAGGATGGACTAAATCCATATATGTTAATATACAACACCATGATTTTCCTTGTAATAAATTTATGTCAACACCAGCGAGATTATTTTTAAATATGTACACATGGAGAAGTTTCAACGGCCGATTAATTCATGAAGATAATAGACGGATCACAACAACACTCATCCAGAAGACAACAACAACAGAAAGCATCGAAGCTGCACAATAAAAACTCATATCAAAACCCTAACAATACATGACAATAATTCCTATTAAACCCCAATTCAAATAAAAAACCCTTACAATTCATATCAAAAACTTCATAATTCCTATCAAACCCTTACATAATACCTAGACATCAACAAAAACAACAACCAAAAGCTCTGGAAAAAACATACCATCCCTCTAGAAACCCTGCATTCCTCCTCGAAGACGCCTGAGAGTACACCGGCGGGGCAACGATGGGCGGGGTTGCTGGTAATAACCCTGAGGGTAACTTGCAACAACATATTAAATATGGTTTCCTTATCGAATCCACTAAAAGGCAATCCAAACTTCAAAATACTGTGAATTTCAAAGAAATTTGAGTTTTAGAAATGCCAAACGTACCTTGGGTTGGGTATGGATAAGCGTACTTAGGATCTGACATGATTGGTTAATTGATCTCACTATGAATCAATTCGAGATGTCACCGCTATTCCAAAAAGCTCTGAAGGTCAATCTGCAACTTTAATGGCCGCACTGTATATAATCGATTGAAATTTGTTGTGTCAAAACCCAAAATTCTCGACAAATCGGGAATTGGGTGTCGCTAAATGAATGGAGTAGTGTAACAAGGCGGATGAATTGCAGAGTGGAAAAATGAACCAGCCTGTCTGGCTGGTGATGTCCGCCTTGGTTTGCTACCTTTCTGTCGCCTGGGTGGTGAGCCGCAAAACGCAGGAGCTGGTGAGTCAAATTGGTTAGGGGAGCTGCAGAGCCCGCGGGGAAAATTTGAATGCAAATGAGTGAAATGGGAATTGGTTTGGGGAAAATTCGAACTACCATACCCGTGCTCAGAATTCTGTCAGACGAATTAATGTTCCACAGTGGTGGGTGGAACAGTGGCGAAGCTCGCTAAAGGTGGCTGAGGGCAGAGGAATTGTCGGTGGTCGGAGCTAGACGTTTTTCCGAGCGGTGACGGAAATTGAAATTGGGCAATTCCTCTGCCTTGTTAGACTATTCCATCAAGGAGGGTGGAATGGTGGCAGAGGGTGGCGGAGCTTGCGAAAGGTGGCTGAGGGCGGAGGAATTGCCGCTGGCCGGAGTTGGACGTTTTTCTGGGCGGTGACGGAAACCGAGCAATTCCTTTGCCTTGTTAGACTACTCCATTTCATAATTCATGTGCCACATTTATCAAGCTCCTTGTATAAAAACAAAAAATTAAATGTTAAAATAAAATATCTAATAATATGTAAATGGTGTATTATGGTAACCAAATGATGTTTCAATATTTAAAAAAAATTACTTGAAATAAAATGCATAACGCATTAAAATTTATGTGCATATTAGTTTAATAATAAATGTATTTTTTATTTATTTTAAATAAAGTTTTATTATTTATAAATTTTTTGTTTCTCCTGGATCGAGAATACAATTATTATTATAATTAAAAAAATAAATAAATAAAATAAATTTTACTGGTTTGGCAGGATATACATCTATAAGTGTCCCATATAATTACTGTGATTAAGTTGGAATTGAACTGGTGACTTTAACATTAAGGAGTTCATTAACATTGCAACATACTTACCGTCTTCCAAGCCCTGGACTTATGCTTTTGAAAAAACATAAATATCATATAATTCTATTTATAATTTTTAACACTAAGAAAATTAAATTTAAATAATTTTTATGATTTTTGAAATAAATTTAAATATAACTTATTTATACTTCTAACAATTTTGTAAATGGATGTATATACCTTAAAAAACTAATTGCTTTTTCTTATCAATTTTTAATTTCCCAAAATATATATATATTATATAAACAATAATATAATTTTTCGGTGTAAATCACATAATTCAACAATAATATAATTTTATTAATTTATTTTCACAATTGGAAATCATGATCATCACTTGAAGTATGAAGGAGAAAGATAAGAAATCAATGTCAAGCTTACATGAATTGTAAACAAATCACTATGGGTTGAATTCATTGGCATATTATCCCCATGATTCCTCATTGTGATGGATGGAAAACACTACAATCCATACAAACATGCCCTTAATGAGTTTCGCATTGTCCACCTTCACTTTCCTAAATGCCTATTGAGGCACTAGTGATGTCATCATGAAGAGTCACATTCAATATTATTCTTAATATCATGCAACAATTTAAATGCATTAAAAGTTTAATACACATTCTCAAAAAATTTACATAAACACAATTATAATGTGCATATCCATGTAAATTGTATATAAATTTGTGTCTCGAGAGTGTATATAAATTTGTGCTCATTAGACATGTGTTTAAAGGATGGAATGGGATGCCGGTGTTGACTTTCTTCATACCCACTATGCATTATATGATTTTTTTAGATATGGATGTTAATGAAATGTTATGTCATAGATTGCATGTAGTTTCCATTTGGTTTGCATGCACCATGTTTTTTTTATTACCTTCCCATTTTGGTTTGGTCTACCTTAGGAACATCACTAACTGGAGAAATTGTGAATATTATATTAGATAATAATAAGGGATAAGGGTGTCGTTTGATCACTCATTTGTCAAAAAGATAAAAATTCCAAGTTCTAAGGGTTTGGTAGTTATTGATGGGTTAATTTTGACTTACCCTATGAGAAAATTTTGATATGTCAACAACAAGATTTCGATTAGTGGTATAGGGCCCTATGGTATTGGTAAAACCATGTTATTTGAAGTGATGAAACCTATTAAAATGTTTGAAGAACACCATTATATAATGTTTTTAATTCACTTGGTATTTGTCCACCTTTGCCAAAGAAATACTATGTATTTGTTTGGGTGTTCATTTCCCAAGTAAGTGTTTCCAAGATAAATATTGGCTCTATGAACTTATTTATGTTTTTTGTTCCTATCTTATAATGACATTTACGTCTCTTATTTTTAAAATTTAGTATAAAACCTTAGGCTTGGACTATCTAGTGAGACTAACCTAGGCATTTCCTAGATGGTGAATCAAATCTTAGTATCCTTATCCTTTCTCACTATAGTGGTATATTATTAATATATATAAATAGAGATAATAAGTCATAATTCCATCAACAGAGAGAATATGTCACAATTCCATCAATAGAAAAAATATGTCACAATTCCATCAATAGAGAGGATATGTCAACATTTGTGCATGATATATTTTTCCCGTGTTGTCTCAATGGTGGAAAGCAACAGGAAATAGATTACAAGAGCCAATTGGGAGCATTGGTGACAACACATTACTATAGCTAATGAAGAAGTTTTCTTAATTAAGAAGTGTCTCATTTAGCTTATTGTATTTGAAATAAAGGTAGATGCTTCAAAAATCATTTTCTTAGTTCTACAGTGACAGGATATATGAATTAATAAGTACTTAGTAAGTGTATTTGGAGGATTTGAGTAATGAAGAAAGTAGATGCTTTAAGCAATGCATATTTGAGCACACAATTGCAAGTTTATATATGGAGTTGTGTGCATTCACATATTTAAATGGGTATATGGCTATAAGATCTATATAGGCATGTCTTCTTTTGATTCAGTTAGTAAGTAGTGTAAAGTGTGGATGTAGATCTAGTGATAAGGAACATTTTTTACTATAGAATACATTTTTTTTAACAAAAACGAGAATATTTTCTATTAAAATATGTGCTCTAATGCAACAATTACTTGAGAAGTAGTAACAATAATTCATCTAGTAGTGGGTCCTCTAGAGAGGATCTTTCTAGAATTACAAATTAGCTATATTGTAATATGACTATTACTAATGAGCTACATGCATAAAATTTTCAAAACTGATCGAGAATCAAAACACATTTATAGAGGGAATATTTCAAAGAATTGATGGGGGGTCATCTTTGGGAAGCTAGTTGGGATCAGGCAGTAGTATGCCCACACACTGATTGGAAGCATTGTTGTTGGTAGTTTGATTATCATCGACCAGGTGTTGCACCTTTAAATCTTCTTTTTGTTGTTGGGAAGCGTCGATTGTGGCCTTCTATCAAGCTAATTTTCCTTTCAAGGCTTTTATTTCTTCACGGAGGTTGATAGACATTGGCATTTGCTTATGCAACTTCCAGTTAAAATTCCATTTTTTCCGATTGTAGCGATTCAATTTTCTTGGAACAATTTATACAATTTGGGTTATCCATAGTTTGAAGAGTTTTATCTCTTTTTCCCCACATCCTTAGATTGATGGCACGGGAGACCTCTTTTCCTTCCCGCGTGATGCGTAATAGGTGCTAGAGAATAATAGGAGGGATATAGGAGAAAGGTGCTAGGGAACAATTTTCTCGAAGGAGGACAAGAGCAACCTTATAGTAGACAACATGGTCCAGGCAGAGAGGAAACAACCACAATTCACTAAAGGAGATAGAGCACGCTTAAAGAAATCCTAATATTGTGACATTTGGGCCCAAGTAACAATGAGACAAACTAATGTCATTGACGAAGGGGTAAAGATGAAAAAGACACCAAAGTATAAATCTAACTCCAAAAATGGAAGAGGCTTTGCTGACTTCAAAGACACAAAATGTGAGCCAAAAGAAGGGAGTACTAGATAGATGGATCAAGAAAACCAAATTTGAGGAGCTCCAACATAAAAATATAAACTTAGAGATGAAAATACAATAAAAAAAGACTAATTGAAATGGGCACACCAGAACAAACCTGAAACCTAGATGAGTCTAGAGGGAATCACTACTACCAAAGTCCACTTAGAAAATGATGAAGCAAACAAACTAGAAAGTTATATTCGCCACCACAAAGATATGCTTAGAGATGTTGATCGTTCTCAATCGAAACTACTTAGAGTACCTTCAAAGGCCAAAAAACAAAAAGTGGCAGGGAATTAACATGTTGAGAGTAGGAGATCGATATGATACTGTAAATTTAACATGCTTGGAGTTAATCCCACATGCGATTATAATCCATATTCCATTAACCTTAAAAAAATTATTGTAGCAATTGGAACAATCAATAGCAAGATTTCTAGAGCTGAGAAGAGATCAAAACATCGACATTTCCTTGTACTTAGAGAATGTGAAGAGATTGAGATTAAATGAATTGCATGAAGTGTTGCGTCAATGGGAGCCACAAACCCTGTCACATGGTCCCCCAATTTTTACCCATTTTCCTAAAGTTTGGATAAGACTGAGGGGAAAATGATTTGGCCTTATAACATTAGACATTAAAGCATGTACTTGAAGGAGGGGTTCATGGGATACTTTTCCATCCATTAATACCATTTACTTATGTTTGTCCTGCTTTAAGGAGACAAGCTAGGTATATTTTAGAATACATTGTTAATAAACTTCAAAGGGGTAGTTGTTTATCCCAAAAAAAAATTAAAACAAGAAGTTTATATTAATTAAAATCACCTCGATTTTGTCAATCATGAGTTTACCATTGGTGATTATAGATCCATAGTATTAACTAACCCATAATATTTGATGTGATAAAACTTATTTAAAAAATTTCTATTATTTTTCTCTCTCCATAATTTATAAAACTTAATTGAATTGACTAGTATGCATACACCCTTTTTACATGTAAGATTGAAATTGGTTCATTTACATCTATACCCATACCCATCTCTATTATAGACATTTTTGGTCACTTCAACCCCAATCATAAATGTCCATAAACTGAGGGCTCTTAAGTCCCTAAAAGTGTTGCTTCACTGCCTAAAGGAACAAGGTCAACTGATTACATCATCTCCCAGAAGTTCTCCACTGAAAACTGCTCATAAATGGTCAAAACTGGACCATACTGAAAGCCCAGTGCAGAGAGTGCGATGCATATCACCTTCCCAGTGTACAAGGTGTGATGCATACTGAATTGCTCCTCTATAGGGTGCGATGGTCGGGAATGGACAAATGACAGGGACAAAATGCGAGGTGGAAGATCATGGAATCTTCCAGAAGCTTCCCCTCTGACACTTGCCTCTCTGTTTTCAACCAGGGATGAGTAAGAGATTATCATTCTCCAAGTGGAAGCAGGAACTATCAGAGAGAGGACACTAATCAAGATCCCAGAAGATGGCTCACCTCCCTATAATCATCTATATATGGATCCCTCATCACAGAGATCCAGAGGCTGGAATTTTGTATCTTGTAGAGAAGTGTTGTTGGTTTCTGGTGTACATTCATAGTGTTGGGTGATCTAAGCTTTGCTTGAGGTGAAGAAGGGCTTTCTAGCTGGAGGATGATGCTGGGTTAGAACATATGGTTGTAATCCTCTTGCAAATTTTCATCTTAATAAAGCTATTCTAGTTTTCCTCCATATTCTTGTGTACTTGTTTATATATGCATTTGTATGGTTAACGCACATCTGGTCCTGTGTTATTTATGAATATAGATCTTTGTTCTTCGATAGTAGTATGTTGCTGTGATTCCACAGGGGCTCTTTGAAGCTGGGCAGACGAAGAAGAAGCAACGAAGCTCTATCAGGAAGGAGAGGAAATCAAGCGTAAGACTAAGGTTGGCCTCCTTGGTCCCCCTCTTGTCTATTTTCATAAAGGAAAATGAAAGTAGACTTTACTTGTTTGTTTCTAAGATAACTATCAGTGTTAGTGGGAATAGCATCATCCGAGTGGACACTATTCCCAGTAACAAAATGGCGACTCCACTGGGGAGCGACTAGATTGTTTGTTAGCCTATCTATCTTTGTTTCTTTTATAAACTTACAGATGGAGCCTGAAGCCAAGCCAACTAGCCTTCGAACTACATTTGTTATACAAATGCAAAGTAGATCAATGCTGCTTCAGTCTATCTCTGGGTTTTGTCTATGAATTAAACAATCGATCTGAAAATAGTCTAATTTCCCTAAGTGTTGGCTCTAGTAACCTCCTTAGATCACCCTTGTGTTTTCCATATACCGAACATTACTTACTCGGCCTAAATCCCTGAACTGAATTGCAAACTGTGAGTAAAAACTTGTTTAAAGTCTCGTATTGGTACCATCGCACCCTGCCTTCAAGGAAGACTGTATGCATCGCACTTCCCGAGTGCAGTAGGTGCGCTGCACACTGATTTCACAGTGTGACAGGTGCGATGGTCAGGGAAGGTTAACTTTACCTTCATACTTTGGTTTTTTCCTCACTGTTTTCAGTCCTATTTAGGATTTTTGTTGTCTGTAGTCAGTGTATCTCTGTGAAAACCCCCTTCTCTTGCATTATTCTGCCTCCTTAGTGCAAAGAATTGTAAGTGTTTTTATGTATTGTGCGTCATTTTCAGTTCTCTTTTGCAAAAAAGTAGCATAGTCGAACGGTCGTTTCTGGATCTGAAAGTGTCGTAGCTATCGTTTTTAGTTTTAGAAGACAATCCCATTGTTCTTGATAGTCGATTATACAGTTACTATTGCATATGATTTGAATTAACAGTTTTTAAAGTGTTGAAAAGCAATTTTCATTTCGAAATCGCAAAGTGTCTCTCTTACCTTCACTTCATTTTGAAAAGGAATTTGTTGAGTACTGTCGCTTTGAGAATAATTCAGATTTGCACATAGCTTTCTTATCATCATTCATACATTAAGAAGGCTGAAAACAAATACATGCACGTGCATTTGTATTTTGACTGCTTGGTTTGATTTAGGACAGTGCATTTAGCGTGTGCTCTGTGCTCTTTGTTGAAAGATTCTTAACTTTCTTTCTTTAGTAGCTAGGATTTTCATTGCCAAAAGAAGATTAAACGTTTGTTTATCATCTTAGACTGCATTTTAGGAATTGTATACACATCATGCGGTGAACATGAAAGGAATTTTTTAAAGCAAGATCAACTTAAAATAAATTTAATGAATCTAACAACGCTTTGGAACCTAACGCACAACATCTAAAGGTCTAGGCTAGAGACGTATTCTGGTGTCGTAAAACCTGGTAATTGTTGTTTTCATTGTTGGTTGGGTGATTCCTCCACTCTGAGACGGCAAGTGCCAATATGAACTTGTGCTCCCACGTACCGTCGAGTATATCTTGGGAGACCATAATAGGTTGCATCCTTTATCCTTAGGACACTGTGTCTGTTGCCCTATCAATCGCAAGGCACTGAACATAGCATTCGGGAAGATTGACTGTCGTACCGTAAAAAGTATTCTGCAGTTTTGTGATTGGTTTGGTAATCCCCTCTGCCTAGATCTCCAGAGAAGTCTATTTTGCTTCTTTTCAAACTCCTTAAAAGAAAATGTCCTCTGAGAACTTGTCACTTTAGGCTCATTAAAAATCGAAGGCGACTAGAGTCATCTTTTGTTTTTTCTCGACTCTTTAAAATTGAAAAAACAAGTTGTGTCAAAGCGTCTAAAATTTATTTTAATCGGAATAACGTCACTGTTCCCTCGTTGGTCTTAAAAATTAGTCTCCCTTCATCGTAAGTTCCTGTAGAATCGCTAGGAAATATTTTGGATAGACTAAATATGTCTGAACAACCGTCAACATCCAGGACTGTGTCATCTGATGCAGTAGCAGCGGAACCTCCTGCTGCTACTCCAACAATGTTTGCTGGTGTACCATCTGTCCCGACAAGTTATCAACAACAAGCCAGAGTCCAATCAGGGACTGTTTCGATGACATGGTCAGTTCCTATTTCTTCATCCGGATTCTCATCTGGTATTTATAATGTTGAAACTCAACAAATTGATCCATTGTGTCTTCAAAGGCCAATCTACCCTTTAAGTACTGGATTTCCACCATATGGGGGGCAGTATGCCTTTTCATTGTTCCCTCCTAGGGAACAACCATATGGGAGTTTACAACAAAGTTCAGGTCAAACTGGAATTACATCCAGCGGTTGGGTACCAATACTGCCTCAACAACCAAGGGTTGTATATTCAATGCAACCAGTCCACCCTGTGTCAAATATTCCCACTATACCTGCTATGGTGATTGCATCGCAAGTACAAGCGCTACCTATTGTATTTCAACCCCAGGTTGCAATACAACAGCCTCTTGTCTCAGCGATTCAATCACAACCTTAGGTTAGTGCCTCCTTATCTGGAGTGACTCAGGCTCAAACAGGTACTATGACTCATCATCTTGGTCAATCATCCAGTATTGGACAACAACAAATGGTCCAACAACCATGGCTGGTTCAAAATCAACAACCGCAATTCCAGCAAGCATATCAGGGACCTGAGCAACAAGTCTTTGTAAGTAATGGGAAACCGCATTTCCAAAGCAGTTATCAACAACCATACTATAATGGTTATGCCCATCAACCTTATCAAAGTTACCAACATCAAATACATTAAGCTGGTATGCAAAGACCCACTGTTTAGGCAATTCCGTCTTATCCTGGGTATGCTTCGCCTAACCTGAATCAACAGTTTCCCTTTGTAGCAACTCTAGAATTACCAGATCTAAACCGATTGACAAATGATCCAATTCCTTATGCCCCTTGGTGGCCGACGATTCCATATAAACTTCCATAAGATATTCCTAAATTTAATGGAAATCCGGGTGAAGACCCATCGAATCATGTGATGACATTTCATCTACGGTGTTCATCAAACACTCTCAACGATGATTCGATCAGGCTTCGCCTTTTTCAGCGAACGTTAACTGGTCCGGCAGCAAAATGGTATATCAAATTGCCTAGATCTTCATTTGATAACTTCAGTACCCTAGCCATAACCTTTTTAACCCATTTTCAGTTACCCATAAGGTACGAAACGGGAACAGAGCTTCTTACCAATTTCAAACAAACGACGGCCACTCACATATCCGATCATATTCATGAGTGGCGACACCGTCGTAGAATGGTAAAAACGTATGTTCCTGATCAACTGTTGGCTGAATGGTTTATTAAGTCATTGTTACCTTCTATTACAGAAGATTTGGCAAAGGGAGGAGTCATCACTGAAGTGCAAGTTATTGCTTGTGCACAATATCTAGACTTGATCTATACTCGGTCTGGCACACTCTACGATAAAATCCATGATGCTCCTAGACCGGATTTTTCCATTCCTCCCCCTCCTAAATCAAACAAAGACTATCATGCCGGCAATGGCGTGATAGGTATGACTAGAACGAAAACCATAAAGGCTACGTCAAAGAAAGCCCGTACGGTTTCTAGTCAAAATGCAAATGACAAACTTCTTGCCTTAGAGGTTAATTCCATGTTGACTAACAAAGGCAAAGAACCAAAGCAACCAGGAGGCAAGAAGAAAAAGAAAGGGAAAAAGAAGAAACAAGAGGAGTCATCTCCTAAAAAATCTTCTGCAAACCCTTCTGGGCAAAGGAAACCTCCTTCAGGGTGTTAGATATGCGATGAGGATCATCGGACAAGAGATTGTCTATATAAAGCTGAGCTTAGAAAATTCTTCAAGAATTCAAAAACCTCAGCGGTATTGACTGATCCGTTTCCGAACCCAGAACAAATATGGTTGCTAGCGACAATGCTTCCCCATCCCGAGTGCTTATGTTGTCCATTTCGAAACAACAAAATGATGCTTTGATATCGACAAGGAATAAAGATTATGGAAATCCATAGTTGTCGAACAACAAGGCTATAGATCAACCTAGTAGTTCGACAACAACTTCGACCGAAGTTGTGCCACCCATCATTCCTGAGCTAACAATAAAGCCACCAAAGGGAGTAGTACACAAATCGACATTTAATCCTCATGCCAGAGCAGCACATCATTATAATATAGTGGAGGATCTGGCCCAATAGCCGTCCGCTATGTTGACACTTGGAGTACTGCAAAATTGCCCCTCCCAAAAGTAGGCTTTATTATCAGCGATAGGTGGGATTGACCCAGCGGATTTCAATCTTGTGGCCTTTGATCACAAAGGATATGACCCTCAATTACCAGCTCAACTAGCTTTCCTTATTCAAGTGAAAGCCCTCAACAAAACTGTTCATAGAAAATCTACACACAACCTAATTTCATATGTTTTCTTTCTAACTTTTACCAAGTTATACAACCAATCAGAAAAACGAAGAGGTACTATAATACTTGCATCAAACAACTTTCTTACCTCCTTC
>APFE031380100.1:55811-104800 GCA_000404065.3 Pinus taeda | reverse complement strand
ATGTGTTATGCTCTCGCATTTTTATTTTTCCTGTGATTTAGAATTCGTATGCAGGTAATTTTTGTATGGGGTTAAAACCTACAGAGTAAGCTTCCTATCCGCCAACGTTTTCCATTACTTCATATGTAAATGGCATCGGGAATGGGTCGTGAACACGTGTCGTTGAGCTTCCTAAGGTCCACGCAGATTCGAATTTCGCCCTTATGTTATTTCTCCTCTACTACCATAGGACTCACCCAGTTGGATTCTTCCACTGGTTCAATTATTCCTTATGCAAGCATCTTGTCCAACTCTTCGCGGACCTATTCTTTATACTTTGGATTCAACCAGTAAGGTCACTGCTTAACTAGCTTCACATCTGGTTTCAGAGTAATCTTCATCATCCCTAAATCGCCAATGATACCCTTTAAATTCGTGATTTTGGTTGGGAAAAAATCCCTATATTTGCAGAGTAACTTGGTGACCTTATCCACCATAGCATCGTCCCAATAATCCCCAAGCATCGCATACTTTGGCTCGGCATTGGTACCAATGTTTACCTGCTTTGTCTTCAATGGCACAATGATGTCGGGGTCCTCAATTGGTGGTCCTCGAACTTCGCAGCTCCCTTCAATTTTTGGAATATTAATGTTTCGGGGGTCGTCATCATCCTCCTCTACCGGTACGTTATAACATTCTAGAGCATGACTTAATTGGGTTGACCATACTAGTTGAACTACTTCCCGTGGTTCCTATGGTATTTTGAAGATGGCAGCTTTCACGACTTTCAGCATGTCGTCAACAGTATCCGACCATGGATCTTCAAAGGTGAATGTTAACAAAAATCCTTGCACAAGACATCCCATTTGCCCATACCATGTCGGAGTTCTGTCTTAGTGTACCAGTTCCTCAGTATGACATCCAGGGTATGGTAGAATAGGTGTACCCATTCAGGATGAGGTTCTTCTCCATAGGCCTTGGTCCATTTTGTGAGGTGTGTGCATGGCTCATCACGTCCATCATATTTATTTGCTATTCGTAGTTCCAGTTCCCCAAACCATAGCCACATCATCCTCCTATAGCCGTGCCAGTTTTCAAAAGTTCCTTGATGTGTTCCCCACCAACGCACAGGTGTTGCACGCAGTGCCCACTTCAATGCATCGAACCACTAGTGCTCTCGTACTGCGCTCTCAAACATGCTCAAGAATTCATCCACCGCTGTCAATCCATCATATGTTGATAGATCTCAGGTGTGGGCTATCATGCAACGCAATGATTTAATCATCATGTTGCAATTCAGTGTTATCACATCATTCATTGATTGTGCCATCGTTCATCTTCTTCGTCTGAATCCAAGGCATAGGAACCCGCATGCGCCCATGAGATTCTTCCATCTACAGTCGGGTTCACCCATTCCTGATCTCACGTAGTTATCTTGTAGATATAATCTAGCTCATTGTCGCTTCCATCGACACGTCCAGGGTCAGTGTAGTGCGCTACTTCGACTGGATCCATCAGAACTATTACGCATAGAGACTTTTTCTCGAATATCATCTTTTGCTTCTTCAGGTTGATGACTCCATTCATATCCATGGCCCAATCTATTTCTAGCAACATAGGGTAAGGGTTGTTGTCATCAATAATCTTTATTACCTTAAAGTCCATCTGCGTGCTCACGCCTTCGATGTCCACTGTTACCCCTTGCAACCTTCCCATGGGCAAGATCTTTTGTTGGTTTTCCATCAGTAATTGAATAGGAGACCATTGTAACGCGGGCTTGCCCATGCATTCCCACATCTGCTTTGGTAACACATTCGCATCCGAACCCAAGTCCAGGATTACTTGATCCATCTCGTACTCACCAATCTGCGCCACCAATCTCATTTCCCTCCCAGTGTACAATGCATGCTTTCCCAGTTTCTAGACTATGCGTGGGTCACCTGACCCTGCACACCTAGTGATCAGCTCTTGTAGTCCTTTAACTACCTTATTGTCATGCAGTAGCTTCATGCATGTCTCTAAAAAGGTAGTAAGCATAGAAGGATCCTTCCCCGGCTCTGGTTGATCCTTACTACCTGAAGTAGAGGCCTCTGCGAAGCTCTTCTTAGCTTCCATAAATGTCTCCTTTGCACGTTAAAAGTCAAACTTAGGTTCCTTTGTAGGAGCCTTGCAAACCCATGTATCTTTTTTAGGCTGCTTCCCTTATCTTCCCCTATAGTCGCGTCGCTTATGAGCATCATGTTCACATTGGGGTCTTCTTCATGAGGTTCAGACCTCAACATTTGGATGTTATGGGTCGAAGTAGGCTGTATTACCCCTTTCTCGTGCATCTGTGTGATCACCGTAGGACAATCTACCATTTCATGATCAAACTACTCACAATACAAACAAGATATTCTTGTTGGGTTGGTACAATCATGAGAATAGTGCCCTGGTCCTCCACAATTGTAACAGATTAACTGTTTGTGGTCACTTCCTGTCCCCATTCCTCCTTGTCCTCGACCTCGCCCTTGAAATCCCCCGTGCGTCATCCCCGTGGTTGGGTCAAGGCCTCACGTTTTTGTTTGCATTCTATATGCTGGGGTCCGCTCTATCATTAACTCATAGCTGTGACACGTACGCTCACCATGGCCCACCGATCTACAAAAGTTGCAAAACAACTGCTGGGGAGTCTGTGTATACTTCTGCAACAAATGACAGTTGTCCATTGTGTGCTTTTCTCCCACCTGACAGATCACGCACCAGAGTGTGGGTGCCACACTTGGTCCTGCCTGTGCCTCTGGTCTCAATAGCATTGGTCCCCCTCCTACCAAATAGTTTGTGAATACCAGGCAGTGATCCTTATCATGGCCTTGGCCTTTACATTTTATGCAACACACTTCTTTGCACGCTTCTGGCCAGGGTGTGCTATCCTACTTCAAGCTCTGCATCTCCAAGCATAGGTTTTGTAGTTGCGCATGGATCTATTGGATTCCCAACCCAGGATCCTGTATCAGGGTTTCATGTAACCTCATCGCCATTTCCAATGCTTTTGCATGGGTTGAAAGCTTCTGCTGTGACAGCGCCATCCTCAGGTGTGGTGTCAAAGATGCCACAAACCACACGCGGTGTTGCGCATCCGTTAGTGTCATACTGGCTTCGCGGATCATACTTTTCAGCGTCTGATATAGATCCCAGGGGGTTTTTCTTGGAAGCATCGCGATTTCCTTAAACCCAATGATTGACTGTGTCTCTAACTTCGGCCAGTTAAACTCTCTGTTCAGCACATTCTGGATCTCCGCTATTCCTTCATTTGGGTGATCGTTTGAGTGCCTGATATACCATGTCAACATGCAATCCTGCAGCGCGCTCACCAATGTGGTCTTCTTAATGTTGTCATCCACAACCCTGTGTGCTTCCCAAACTACTCTTACCACGAACCAAAAATGATCTGGGTCCTCATTCCCTACTCCTTTGAATACAGGTAGCTTGATCGGGCTCGCCATGTTGAATTTTGGGTTTGGTGGGGGTGGGGTGGTCGAAGATGGAGGTGAAGTAGGTGAAGTGGGTGATGGTGTAAGTGGAGGTGATAAATGTGGGATGTGTTTCCTTATCAAACTAACCACACTTCTCGGAGAAACCCAAGCATGCTCCTCCTCACTTTCTCACAAAGGTGAAACTAAAGGACTGTTCCCTAACCCATCGATCCCTTTGTAGATTTTTCCGCACTGCATCGTTCCACTCATTAATGTATTCACATAACCTGCTTTTCACATAATAGCATCTTAATCTAGGTATTCAGGGATTTGATGTACCTACCTCGCGGTCCCTTGAGAAAATGTCGCTCTACTTTGCTATAGCTCACAGTTGTGTCTATTACAAACTCAGTGATAAACCCTCCTATTATCCGGTCGAGCCAGTGGTCCATGGCCTGTGCGATCTTATCTTATGATGCCTCTAGTCTACGTACTAGATTCGGAGTCCACACTATTAGTTGATCAAGCTTATACGTTCCTTGGTTGTCGACTAACCTCGTGATCCAATCATACAGCTCTGAAGAGAAGGTCACAAAGAAGATCTCGTGGATTTCCGTATATACGTAGTGATCTGGCCACCTCTTCTCAAATATCTGCAGAGTTTTGTTTTCTTGTACCACGAACTCATGGAGCTTCTGATCCAACCACTCTTCAATTCCCTTCTTTATGGGGTTCCAGTGTTCCAACATCAGATATCCCTTAGGCAGATCTTAGTCCCAGCAATGGAACCATTTGTTGGCTTATTGGGGCCTGACCAAGGTTCAAAAGTGTTTTAGCCAAACAAATCCCGCACTACCGGCCCTTTCGGCAACAGTCCGCAAGGTTGAGGTCTCACCCAAGGTAGTATGGGAGGGTGCTGGAACCAGGTTTCCACACCCTTGGGATGTCTTGATGGGCCTTGGAAGGCTCGCGGTCCCACTCTATGCACTCTGCTACTTCTGCACAGTTGTTTGTCTAGTGAAATTACCTACGCGCAGCTTCAATGGAGGGTGCAAATGTTCTTTACCCTTTACTGAGCTTATTATTATTATATATCTTGAACTAAATTAAGAGGGCTCAAAACTTTCATTTACCATTCAACATAAATGGACATGCGCGCAACTATAAACTGTAACCAGATGCATAAACAAAAATATAGAAATAGATACGCGATGTTCTAAAACCAACTTATCTTTATTAATGCTTTTTCCAGTTGTAGAGCTATAAAAAGGGTCTCTTTCACCTCTAGTTACCTCACATTTATATGTCAATCCAGGAATGTTTTGCTATTTCAAAGAGTGTCTCAGTCTGAGGCTTAGCATTTGTCAGAGTAATGCTCGTAGTACAGCTGTTTAAAACTATAAAAGCAAGTTGATGCGTGTCTACAACTTAACTACTTCAAAAGACTAAATCACACACTCAGATATAAAGCAATGCATCAGTCAAGGGTACGGTAGCAATAACCCATCCGTTTAGAAACTGATGGAAAAGAAATCAGAGAACAGATCGGGGGTCTTGGAGCTTGGAAGCAGATGCTGATGCTCACTACAGCCTGAGATTGTCCTTAACAAACAAGAAATGAAACGGCAGATAAAGAGAAATGAAATGAAACGACAGATATAAAGCAATGCATCAGTCAAGGGTACGGTAGCAATAACCCATCCCTTTAGAAACTGATAGAAAAGAAATCGGAGAATAGATTGGGGGTCTGGGAGCCTGGAAGTAGATGTCGATGCTCACTACAGCCTGAGATCGTTCTTAACAAAAGCAGATAAAGGGAACAACAATCTTGAAATGGAACAACAATTGAAAATGGAACAACAATTCGGAAATGAAACAACAATTGAAAATGGAACGGCAATTCGAAATGGAACAACAATTCAGAAATGGAACAGCATTTAAGGAAATGATCAGTAACTAAGCTGTGAATCTATTCAACCACACCAATCCAAACATCAATCCTTCATTCTTAAAGATGTACACATACTATGGAACGACATTGAAAACCATATAAACACAACGTGTCCAGTCTAACTCAGTTGTCACTTCTAATTAGAAAGCATACGATTGCATCTACATATGAAACAATAATATTCAAGAGATCAATAATCATATAAAATCGGAGCTTCCACAATAAATTATGTAATGCTTAAGGCACAATCGCATAACACAAGAACTCTGTAATGCAACAACAGTAACCTGTAAAGATTAACCGTATTATACCAACACTTAAAGGAGTAGTAACATAATGCAGCGTCAATACAACACTTTTGTTTGCAGGAACATTAAATGAATTAACACGACAGAGTATGTGACATAAACTTGATAAAACATGTAAGATTACCAGATTATGTTGATAAGAAAACCACACGGAAACCACGCGTAATGATACAAGAGCAAGTGTCCTCTAGGGTCGGGGCCTTAGCCTCCAGGGGTACACCGCTTAAGGTTGATCCAGGCTCAAAGATAAAAGAGTAACCAAGTCTGTATTAATGCATGAAATAAAATTACAGTAAAACAAGTCTTAACAGGACGTAACGATCATAGTCTTGATCTTTTAAAAGAAATTACATAAGAGCATTCCACCCCTTCGGCTAACAATGCTATCCCTTATATGAGGATGACGAAGGAGATATCTAGATGCAGAAATAGATAAAATAGCGATCCCTCGGGATCAGGGATCCTGAGGGATTCGCAGAATCGTTAATCCTGAGTTACTTCTTCTCTTTTTTGCGTCGAGCTCGTATCTCCACTTCCTTTCCTGGGTTGGTCCATTGTGATCTGGTTTGCATACGGTTTCCCATTGAAGGGACAACAGTTAATTTGTCTTTGTCTTTTCCTTTAGGATGGCCACTTTTCGTTTTTCCTCCCTCCTGTACATGGAAACGACAATTGTCAGCGTTCTATATTAATCTCACATGTTTTGTCATAGTTCTTTATTATTTTCTAAGTTCATGATGCAAAAAGGATTATAAGTCCTAATGAAAAGATACTGAAATAACCATCAAAACATACCTTCTTTGAGACTCCACACTAGTTACAATCCACTTCCTACCCTGCAGACACAGCTACAAGGGTTCGCGCACACAGTTGCGGACCCTACCAAGCGTTTGGGTACATAGCTATAGAGCCTACTCTTACTACTACCAACCACGACCGGGACTTATAGACTCAGAGTGAATACTGCATTCAAGAACCCATAACACTTTAGATCAGAATAACGCTACCTCTACACTTAGAGCCTCTTTCTATTTATACATTCCCATGGTCTGCAAACCATGGGTAGGCCAACACATTCTATATTAAATTACAATATTTTAGGCAGACAACCCTTTGACTTGACTCATTACAATTCGCGCTTCGTGCACTTCACGGAGCCTTTACAATACCATTACCCAAAATTGTGGGCTTTAAGCCCCAAAACCGTTACACAGGGGATCTACTGCCCAACAATGACATATCAGAGGGGCACAAGGAGATTGTTTGCAGCTGATAGGCAAGTGTTTGCTCCACAAGATGTGGAAGGGACCTTTCATTCTTCATCAACTCATAGGCAAATGTTAGCTCCACAGGATGTGGAAGGGGCTTTGCTTTCTTCATCAACGCAGCAGGTACAGGTGCAGCAGCTGCACAAAGGGAAAGAAAAGATGCTGAAGGAAATTTTTGATGATGAGTATGAAGAGAGATTTTTATTTGACAGAGCATGATGAGCCTGAGCAACATTATACTCAAACAATTGACTTAGAGGCTTAGGATGAAGAAACAATAAAGGACATCATCATACGGGAAAAGGAGGGTCAAGTCCAAGCATTGATGGACAATTTGGAGAGAGCCAAGTATGTCATCACATATTTGGAACAAGAGAACAAGTAGTTGAGTGACAAACAAGTTTTCATGGAGCTGGAACTTCTCAAGATAAAATGACAAAGTGACAAGGAGGCACCGGTCACTTTGTCTCCTATTGAAAAGGAAATTGAGGATGATAGAGAGACTTGGCTTGAGAGAGTCAATTTGCACCTAGAGAAGCCATTGCAAAAGGCCAATAGGGACAATTAGATGATCAAGCACATAGCCTACCATTACAGGACCTGAGACAAAATTTGCAACATGAGGGTCAAAAAGATGAAAGCTAGGCTAATTCGGGCTCTAAAGGGAAAAAAAGAGGAGGATAGGCTTAGGTTGCTTGCTGAAGCTTCCTTGGATCATCAAGATTCTTTATGGTGGTGCTGCTCACCAATTTTGGTCAGGTTTGGAGGAGATTTTGCTTTTTGCAAATTTTGGAAATTGCACACACAGAAAATCTGGCTCAACGCACAGCGCCACTGGCGCTGTGCTTTTCCTAGGGGAATCCAATGGACACATGGCTTGCATTTTTGGATTTGGAGTGATTATTACATGCACCTTATGGATTTTCTAAGTTTTTTGGGCATAATTGGTCCACCAAAAGGTCAAAAAACACCCTAAAAATGACCTCTTTGCCACTTTTTGGACACACAGAAGCAGTCTTGGAAGAATCAACTTTTGAGGAGTTAAATGAGCTTCAAGTGAAGCAATTCCAAGTGTTTTGGAAATTATAATTGAAGACCTTTCCAATGAGCTATCATGAGCTCAATTTGGATGCTGGTAAGGCTTTCAAAAAGGACCTAAAGATGATGCTGCATGTTGGGCCAGTGGTGCTCCCCGTAGGGCAAATTTTGCATAGGATGGCTATTTTTCTATGTTTTGATTGTGTTCGTGGATTTTATTTCATGGAAGATGTTTTACTGATGTAAATGATGACTTGGCTTGTAAATATGATAGATAATTAGTAGTAGAGGGTAGATTCATTACATTAAAAGTCAATTTGAGCTCAAATGAATCAGTTTTTAACTTTTAGAGGCAAGTTGTTAAGATGCCTATATTCTTGTTTCTTGTTTAGTGTTGGTTAGATTAGCTCCTCATCTTAGGGATTCGACCCCTGAGGATGGGAAGAGGTTGAAACAATGCCTATATCTTCTTCTTCTTTCTCATTGTAGAGGGTTGGACTCAGCTAGATGCTCATACCTTGATTATACATCATTTTGTAGCAGTTTAGCAGGGATTAATAAGAATTGTAGATATTTTTATGGGATCCATGTGGCATGGAGTTTTAGTACAGTTTCTTCTCTTTTGATCATATGTTAGTATGTTTTGTGTATTTCATTAATCATTTCATTGCTTCTAAGTGAATGTTTTCAAGTTGATAGGCATAATTCATTACATCATTGCTCTGCTTTGGGGAAATATTCACCATTATATGTTTTCTACAGTTTGGGAAGGATCCATGGCAATAACATGCTCTTCCTAGCCTCTCACCAGTCTTAAAACATCTCACCCATCAAGCCCTAAAGTGCTAAACCTTATACCTACCTTGCCCCATTGAACACCCTACAATTTTGACCTAATTCCCTAGCCTTAAACTCTCCAGCTCCTCTTGATCCAGCAAAACCCCTTCAAAATCCAATCAAGACTTTGTGCTACTATACCTAGCCTAAAATCCTTTTCCTGATCCAGTCATCTTGGCTGAGATCCTTCCGGAAAGAGCCCTCTCCCAGCCTATTATGGCTAGCTACTTGGTTAAGCGTGGTTTGTGGTTACCCTGGCATTGCCTTCCTTCAGCCTGAGGTTCAATCTAGGTGATAACAATGTCAGTGATTTTAGGGTGTGCTAAGGAGGGAGTGACAAGATATGTTAGGTAATGCTAAGGCATTCTAGAGGCCAGGGAAACATGACAAGATGTGTTAGGTGCTAAGGTGTGCCAATGCATGCTAGGGAGAGTTATGGAGTGTCAGGGAAAAACAAGGGAGCACTAGTTTCAAACGCATGGAAATGAATGAATAAGAGTGCGTGACAGGGATTGTTAGCGAATTCTAGGTGTGCTAAGGAGGGAATGACAAGGTATTCTAGGTAGTTCCAATGAATGCTAGAGTGCCAGGGCAACATGCTAAGATGTGCCAAGTCCTAGAGTGTGCCAATGTGTGTCAGCGAGTGCCACGAGAACACAAGGGATAACTAGTTCAAATTGCATGGAGATGAATGGATAAGAGTGTGTGATAGGGAGTGTCAGCAAGTTCTAATTGTGTTAAGGAGGGAGTGACAAGGGTATATTCTAGGTAGTTCCAAGGCAAGCTAGAGTGTTAGGGAATGTTAGGGAGTTGTAGGGTCTATTAGGGAGTGGAAAATCATGCCAAGGAATGCAGGGGATGATAATGTGCGCCATGTAATGCCAATGTATTTTTATACATGCCAAATGTTATGGAATGCGAAGATGTAAACTATGTTTCTTAGTTGTTTTATGGGCACAGTTGGATGTGATCCTTGACTTGGTAAATTTTTAAGTGGGATGAGTTAAGATTGGACATGAGAAGCCTAAGATGATTTATAGTCCATTAGGGGGAACAAGGCATAGTCTAGTTGTAGTAAATGTATCTTGGTAAAGTTGTTGTAGTCGAGGTAGGACTTGTTTGGGTTCCTAAGTCTAAAAGAATATAAGGGTAGTTATGAGGGCATGATAATTAAGGAGTGCCATGGCATGCCAAGGAATGAAAAGGCATGCTGACATATGCTAGAGAGAGTCAATGCATGTCAAGGAGTGTTTGGGAGTGTCAGGGAATCACAAGGGAGAACTAGGTCAAAGTTCATGGAAATGAATGAATAAGAGATTATGCCAGGGAGTGTCAGTGAATTCTAGGTGTCCCATGGAAGAAGTGTGTTAGGAGAATTTCATATTAGGACTTGTAGGAGGGAATCCTATGATTGTGATAAGAGGATGGAGAAAGTAGTTTGAGACAAAGGGAGACTTTGGTCTAGGCACAACACTATTTTTTCAATGACTTGGTTGGGTTCCCAAGTCACAAAAAAAGTAAGGTTATTTATGAGGGCATGAAAACTAGGGAGTGCCAAGGTGTACAGGGAATTTCAAGAAGTGCTAACACATGTTAGAAAGTTCCAAGGAATGTTAGGCATGTCAAGACATGCCAAGTTCTAAGGTATGCCAATGTGTGCTAGGTTCTAGGATGTGGCTCCAACACATACTAGGATTGCCAATGAAACACAAGGGAGGACTCGTTTCAATTACATGTAAATGAATGAATGTGTGTGTATGATAGGGAGTGTTAACAAGTTATAGGTGTGCTAAGGAGGGAGTGACAATGTATGATAAGCAGTTCCAATAGACGATAGAGTCCTAGGAAATCCTACTAAGATGTGACAAGTGTCATGGTGTGCCAATGTGTGCCAAGGAGTGTTAGGGAGTGCTAGGGAAACACAAGGGAGCACTAGGTCATAATGCATGGAAATGAAGGAATAAGTGTGGCATGGGGTGTCAGTGAGTTCCAAGTGTGTTAAGGAGGAGTTACAAGGCATGCTTGGCAATGCTAAGGAATGCAAGAGTTCTAGGGCGACATGCAGCCAAGGTGTGCCAATGCGTGCAAGGAAGTGTTAGCTGGGAGTGCCAGGGAAACACAAGGGAGAACTATGTCAAAATGAATGGAAATGAACAAATAGAAGTTTCATTGAGTTCTATGTGTGCTAAGGAAAAATTGACAAGGTATGCTAGGCAGTGTTAAGGCATGCTAGAGGCTAGGGCAACATGCCAAGATGTCATATGTGTTAGGGTGTAATGACACGTGTCAAGGAGTGATAAGGAGTGCTAGGGAAACATAAGGGAGCACTATGTAAAAATGCATGGAAATGAATGAATAAGACTTTGTGACCAAGAGTGACAAGTTATACTATGTAGTGCCACAAAATGCTAGAGTGTTAAGGTGGTAGGCCAAGATGTGTCAGGTGCTAGGGTGAGCTAGGGAGTGTTAAGGGGTGTCAGGGAAACATAAGGAAAAACAAGGGAACACTAGGTGAAAATAATGCATGCAAATGAACGTTTAAGAGTTTGTGACACAAAGTGTCAGTGATTTCAGGGTATAAATGCCTGGAAATGAACAAATAAGAGTGTGAGTGGGAGTTTCAATGATTTCTAGGTGTGTTAAGAAGAGAGTGACAAGGTTATATGCTAGGCAATGCCAAGGTATGCTAAACTACCAAGGCATGTCAGGAAGTGCCACAGTGTGCTAGGGAGTGTCAAAGCATGCCAAGGAATGTAGGGGATGTTAACGCATGCCACATAGTGCCAAGGAATTCTAAGGCATGTCAGGTGTTAGGGCATGTGATGATCCTTGTCTTGGTAACTTATTAAGTGGGATGAGTTAAGATTATACATGAGTACCTATTGTGGTAAAAACACAACCCCCCATTATTGATGTGTTCACTTCAAATAATGGGGACCCTTTCTATAAATTTTTTTTTGGCTAAACACTTTTTAGGATTTTTATTTAGTTGATTATCCTACGCTTCTGTTAATTTTTAATTTTCTTGGATTCTTGTTTTGATTGCTTTGTTAGAATCGATTTTTATAAGCTTTCCATTGACGCTTGTTTCGCCTCATTTGGTCAACTGGTTTGAAAATGGTACTCCTTTGAAGTCTCTTCATTTATCTAGCCTGGGTTAAAAATGCATAAAATGTAGAATATTGCATTCTATAAATAAATTAATTCAATAACACATTTATTTCAAATATTAACTCCTATTTAGTTATTACTAACATTTTTCATTTTTCAGCCAAATCATGAAGCATCAGGATTTTAGTAATTTATTCCAATTTTCAAAATAGATCACTAGTCTCGAAAACCCAAACACCGAAATGACTATAGTTTATTTTTATTTTCGAAATAGCTGTAATTTAGATAATTCCATAAGTAACATCATTAAAATAAAACCAAAATAAAAAACTGATATTTAACATTAAATTTTAAGATTAATTAAATTAATTATTATAATAAAATATAATTAATTAATTAAAATAAAACTTAATATTAAAAATATATAATATATATATATATATATATATATATATAAAATAAAATAAAATTTTAATGGCATCGGAAACTTTCATACATGACAACTTTAAATAAAACTCGACAAACCCCGCTATGCGATATCCCAATCACCTATCATTAAAAAGCTCATGCATCACATCGGGAGTTTTGACTTTACACATTTTAAAAAACCCTGACACTTCAATTCCACCAATGCCGATTGCCGATACATACCATACCCCGATGCCGATCATTAAAAGTCAAAGGAAACGAAAGTCTCATGACAATTTGGTTATTCGATTGGTTTTCTTTTTAAACTTCAAGCCATGACTCATATGTGAGTAAATGAGTTAAAAGGAATGGAACGAATAAAGGTAATGGAGGTTAGTGTATATATTTTTTTTAATATTCGTTTATATATTAATATTTTATATGTAATATATTATATTAATTAAATTAATTATATGTATATTTAATTAATTTAATTAAAATTTAAATATTTTATATTATTTAATGATTTTATAAATAGTTTATTTTAGTGAGTTAGATATTAATTAATTAGTTTAGTTTATAATTAATAATTAAAGTATAATTAATATTAAATAATTTAAATTCTAATTTAGGATTAAAATTTTTATTGAAATTTTCTTTTTTAACCTAGCGACAGAATTTTTTAATTTACTCAGATTTTATCCATTAATTTTGGGCTCATAGATTGAGTTTTACTTGGCCAAATGAGGCCCAGGATGGCTCATTGGAAAGATAAAATCAAGGAAAATATTTCTGGGGAGGTTTCACTAATAGATTTGGTCATTTATTGGGTCAAAAATTAGGCAGAATATCAAGCTACAAATTTCTAAAACAAAATCAATTTTCTGAGTTTTATTTTCTGCATTTTCATTTGTCCAAGCCTCTTCTTAATATAGATCCATTCGTCAATAATATCCTTGGCCAATCAAACCATCCCATGCATCAATAGAAAGCTTACATTTTATTTTCAATTATTTATTTAATTGAATTTGATTGGATTTATTTTAATGTCAGAAATGATATTTTGATTTTATTGTTGCATCTTAATTCATTTTGATTTCTTTTTGCAGGAAAACAGTAGAAGAAATATGGAGAAAAGGATCTCAACCAATGAGAAGGCTCCAGCATTAAAGATTGGAATTTTGAGCAAATAAAATTGGATTTGACAGATTCACCTTCAACAAACTTTTCTCTCAAAAATTCCTTTACAAATATTATAAATAACAGATTGCAGAATGTAATATGGGCTACTCTCCTCTGCAATTTTAGACTTATAAAAGCACTACTGTAATAGGAATTTAGAGTTGTAGGAGGGAGGAGAGAAAATCTCAGATCTAGGGATTATTGAGGATTTTTCCTTTGTATCTTGAATTATGTATGAGGGGTAGAGTTTGCACTACTGCAGCTCTAGTTTTGAAGGCAAAAGTTCAGGCAATGTAAAGGACTGTTGGAGACCAAGGTCAGAGAAATGGATGCAATAAATTGGTATTTCTAATACTATTGTTTCAAATATCAGTTTCATTTTTATGGTAACAGGAATGCCTCATTTTATTCATGTTTGTGCACTCTTGTCAATATGGGTAATTTGTCTCAATGTTGTTATTATGTATTAAACTCTGATTTCTGAGTAATTACTTGCTCAGAAATCTATCTTATAAAACTGATTTATTAAATAGTAATGTGTTATGAAATATTTCTGCATATTATTGTTTGATTATTGGATTTATTGATTTGATAATCAATATCATTTTTGTGAACTACTTCCTGGAATGTTGTTGGTTTATTATTTCAGTTAAAAGGTCTCAATAGGATTTGTTTTGATATCCATAATATCAGTTAATTGAACTACTTCATTAACTTGATATTTATTATAAGAAAGACATGTTTAAATCCCAATATTTTAATTATGTTGCTCTTAGTTGGGTTAGATCTATATGTGCCTAATTAAGATAGGATTTAGATTAGTTTCTTTTGCTTGCATTATAGAATAAGCTTGCATTTAGAGTAATTTCTATATTCTTTTAAGTCCTCTTCTCAAAGAGGCAAAATTTTAGTTGTGGCTTGGCTGAACCCAAATTAGCTTAAGGGTCATTCTCTTGCCTGATCAGTAAGAATAAGTGATCTAATATCCCTAACTATTGGTAGTAAAAGATACATCATAAACCAATAGCGATAGGGACAAGGTAACTGGACCTAGTTAAACTAATCAGAGCCACCACACCAAACGGAAAAGGAACTTCTTTAAGGTCCGGACCGGGTGGTTATCCCCCATTGTTGTTGCAACGATTTTCGAGGCATCAACAATACCCTAATATGAGTTACAAGTAGTTCTTAGGTGAACAAGGCATATGTTGAATTTCCATGACACATGAGAATCCAGGTTTGGCCTTAGAATTTTTTATGCGAAAACACTCAAGTGCCACAACACATCTACTATGCAGAACAAAATATGCAATGAAAGAAAAACTAATGGATTGAATGCACCGATTTTAGGGTCTGCCACATCTTCATATGTTAATGCTTATTATTGTGATATACAATAACCATTTATATGTTTAGTGTAAGACTCCTATGGAGATTTCTATCCAACAACAACATCTCTGTGGTAAAAGGTGTACTGACAGAGGTTGCTCCATCAAAAATAACAACCAAAAGGGACCTTACTCTGCACACAAATGAAGAATTAAGAAGATTATTATCTATGAGTGCTGATGTGGAGGTATGGGACAAAAGTACACAGGCAGCGAACCTTTTTGTTTAACCAATCAAGATCTAAAAAGGAAAATGTGTGATTATATATACATGCGTGATAGTATTTGGAGAAATGCCAACCTAACCCACAAATTTGTTGACAATTTGCTAGATCTAACCTATGATTGTTCCTAAAGTTAATAAATACGTAAAATAGGACTGCATTTTCAATATAAAATATAAAATTGATAGGAACAGAGCCAAATTGTGAAAGTGTAAAAATTGGTATGGTTTAAAGGGACTGATCCCTTTGAAAAGTCTTAAATGTGGTAATGAAGGTTGAGCCTCATTCTAGAACCCCTTTCGATATCCATCTTAGGAATTGGTGTAGTATGCAACACTTTAGAATAATATTTGTAGCAGTGATGTCAAAACTTGTATGGTGACATGGGGTTGGAGTTGGCCTATCAAAGCTCATTGGTCTACTTTGGAGCTTCTCTAGGGTGATGCCTTTGATGCTTTGGAGTACGAGGGCATGATTTGATATTTAGTTTGCCTTAAAGAAGCTTTGGAGGCTAGATACTACAAAAAAACCCCTTGTTCTGAATAGGGAAGCACATTCCACTAAAGAAAGTAACAACAAGTACACATATTTGAAAATCAAATCATATCACTATTTATTACTTCTTGAAACAGGAAATAACTAAAAATTTCAAACACTGCCATTAACTTTTCCTTTAGTCTAGAAGGTACAATGAATCTGGGAACTTGTATGACAATGTCTCAACTTTCTTAACTCCTAATCGTAATGCACCTTCCTTGCATGGATAGACAAGACAATTAAAGTCTACCTCTACTAAATATGATAGGAGATATGCAAACATGCTTCCTTAGCTAAGGCTGAGAATTAATAACTAGGGAAGTACTCCTTTTAACTGTGCATGAAAAAACTAAATAAAGCAAAGAGTTTCTACTCCAGGTGCCAGAAATGAATCCACTGCCTAAGGTAAGTGCTTTGCCCAAAACAAGATATTAAGGACTCAGAAACTTTGTTGCTTCCTTCAAGAGAGGTGTATGCCAAACAAAACTAAGCTATCTTGCACTATCCTCCAAATTCATTCACCTTTAACAGAAATCTTGTGCCCAGAAAAAGACAAGAGATCAATATCGAATAGAATTCGCTGACTAGCCAGAGACCCTAGTGCCCAAATAGATAGATAATAAGGGAATGTCAACTAGGGTGGAATATTTCACCACCGAAATTAACAAGAGATAGAAGGGGTCAAAAAATATCAGACCTAATGCTCAAGAACAAATGAATTAATCCACACTTGGTGATCCAAAATGAACTAAACCCTTCTTTATTTATAGACTTTCCAGAGGGGTTTCATATTCTTAATTGATTGAGGAAACCTTACTCCAAACCCAAAATTTGGGTTTTTTAAGCCCAGTTTCCCCAAAAATTGCCAACAATGGGTATTTTGTGGTTTTCTCCCCTTTATGGAGGACTATAGCCTACAGGGATGGATAGGATATTACGTCCCATTTGTCGTCAATTTGTAGAGGACGTTACATGGCACCTAATAAAAGAAACAATGCTTTAGTTTAGGAGGTAATAAATAAATGCTTATTTCTTTCCACATAGGACATACATCTTGCAAAAATGATCATGGAGTACAAATACTACAAAAGTCCTAAATCTTACTAGCATTGTCATAGTCCAAGAATAAAAACCATTTCACATGAAGCAAGGTCAGTACCACATACTACAAGCACAAATGAAAAATTCAAAAAACAATATACTTATTCAATGAAAGAATGATGAATCCTATTAGCGCACTTTAAATTGAATAGCTCTTGAGTTGTAGTGTCAATCAAAATTTCTCAAGTTGGATCATAATTAAGTACTCAATGTTGTTTTGGGTCCAATTTGGGGAAAAGGAGGAGCTCTTGGTGACAATGGAATGATCAAGATTTTCAGAAGGGAGCTCTGCTATACTTTTCAACATACAAGCCATTCATTCTAGTGGAGGACATATAGAGAAGCCTTTAATAAGGACCTTTCCAAGATCAATTTGGAGGAAAATCCATTTTCAAAGATTAAACATAGTTCTAGATTCAAACGAGATTAGTCATTTTTTAGAACAATTATTAATTCCCAAGAAATTGGAGCCAAGCTCACATGTTGACCATTTATTCTTCTATTGGACAAGGAAGCATTTATGAAAAGTCCTTGGCCCTTTGATCCATTATTTGATGTAAATCTCTTGATTATAAATGTAATAAGAGATGCAATTTATATTAAGAAAAGGGAAAAGTAGAGGGCCAGTTAATAATTATCTCTAAAAAACACTCAATGGAATCCTAACATATTTGAAATGGCAAAGGTTAACTCCATGGTTATTTTTTTTCTTTAGAAACTTTGCTAATAGCCATGATTGAAGCATGTATTCATTCCTTGAAAGAAGCTCACAAATGCTTTTGATATTGGTTGAAGCAAAGAAAATGTGCAAAGTTACACTCACATAGAGGTGTGAAAAAAAAGTATGTGGAGCTTGTTGTCCCAGACTCCACACAAAGAATGGAAAAAAGATGAAAAAAGCAAGTCAAAAGGTATGTGTAGATTTTTTCATGTAGAGGTAGGTGTTAACCCCACACTCTATAGCAAAGGCTTTGCGATGCAAGTGACACAAAGGTTTGCATGTAAAATTTTGGATTAAAAGGAGTGGAGCTTGATGCTACATGTACACTATTACCCCACCTTTTGTATGAGTTATAGGAGATAAAAATAATGAGATATGGGAGATACAAAGTAGATACTATTGTTATTCAAATTTAATAAAAAATATTACTATGTCTTCCTCGACATGAAACAAACATCTTCCATAAAATATTTTCTCCATGAACCTTATTTAAAATGAATCTCTTACATTGATGTGCCCAGTCGCAAATAGAAACGATGCCGATGGGCCAATTTCAGTTTAGAAAATTCATAATTAGGTTCAATTGTAAGATCTCCTATTTTCAGTTCAGATTTCAGTTACAAGCAGTGAAACAGGGCTCACCGATCAATTGTGATTAATCATGAGTTGGAATCTGCTCGCTCTCCAAATGATCTGGTCCAAATCTTTGCGAGTCAAACTCACATTGAACAAGTTTAACTCATGGTCAATGCAAGTTTGATTTGAAACTTGCTGATTAAAGAATATTCCTACGATTTATTCTGACTTATTCAATTTTCAGCCTTGACTTGACAAGCATGAGTTTTTCATGTTTAGGTATGCTGCATTGCTAAAAATTAAATGTCGGTCATTCCAAAATTTATTTCTCATTTCTCAGGCCCGCAACTCATATGTAAAGACCTTAAATAATCAATCACTACTCACTATTACATAGTCCAGACTCCATATTGGGGAACCGCCAGCGTGAGCCTAACTCGAGACTCCTTATTGGACAATCACAAGCATGTGCTCTATCCATACTCCATATCGACCCTCGGGCAGTCACGACTCACCTTTAGCATGTGTTACCTTCAGGCTTAGCCACTTCACTATTCAACAATCGAGGTACGTTGGCAATTGGCTTAAATAATAAGTATATTACTATATTGAAGTTTCAATATCTTTTTCAATGGCAAGTTTCAAGTTTCAATGTTCAAAAATCGAATGTTCAGTGTATTCCTTTGGTTATGACTTTTCAACCCCATAAATGGGGCTTAAATAGATTTAAAAAATTCACTAAGAAATGGTTTCATACCAACCACCGACCAAGTCATCAAGCATTCCTTCCTTGGTCGGTGTATTATCGACTCCAACGAATTTAACCATGCATTCACAACTTTGGGTATTTTTGTTCTTCCAGAATCTATTATTGATGTATTGGTTCAGTTGTCTTATGCTAAATGAACTTGCAAATTCAAGATTACAATGCAATATATGTTGATAATATTTCCATTAGGTAAAATTTCCTCATATATACCTAATTGTGTTTCAAGGTCGTAATGATATATTAGGTCGAAATGTGCTTGTGTTGTTGGACATACTCCTCTTTGATCCTTAACAAAACCTCATATCCTTTAAAACCAACCATCTTTTTTGCGAACTTATATATGGCATGTTTAATTTTAATTTTTTATTGTCTTTTACAAGAGCCAAATTAAATAGAAGGCACAACTCCAAATCTAAATAGAAGTCGCAATTTAAACACAAGTCCAACAGAACAACAATGCCGAGGGAGAAGGACTTTGCTTGGGCTTATTGTGACAAGATTCTTGGAGACCCCAAGCTCCTTTGTAAATTTTGCAAAGTGAAATGTAGTGGAGGCATTTATAGATTCAAGTACCACCTTGCACAAATACCCGGCCATGATATAGGTCTTTGCAAAAATGTTGATGAAAATGCCAAGCACCAAGCAACCTTAGTCATTGATATGTTGAGCCATCATAATGCAAAGAAAGAAAAGTAGAAAAAAGAAATAGGAACTCCTGGAGTTGAAAATTTTTCTTCCACTACCCCATTGTTATCTCCCTCTGTTGAATCCTTAATGTAGCTCCCAAGTTTCCCACACATTCCTCCAAGTCCAAGTCAAACTCAAGGCCAAATGAATCCTCTTGCATTCAACATTGGAGGTGGAAACATAAACACTTTTTTTTCTCCCCGCAAAAAACCTAGTTCCCAACCTACCTTAGATACCACTAGTTGGAAAATCAATATCCATAGTGAGGCAATTAGGAAGACCATTGCTAACTTTTGGTACTATTCTGACATACCTTTCCACTGTGCCATATGTCCTTATTGGCAAGCTATGATTGATGCAGTTGTTGTTGCAGGTCCAAGGTTCAAATCCCCTTCATCAGAGAGCATTATGACAAATTTTCTATTAGAAAGTGTTGAATATGTCATGCTTTTGCCATCTGAGTTTTGTTCATCGTGGGTAGAAATAGGGTGCACCATCATGAGTGATGGATGGATAGATTAGAGGAATCGAACTTTAATAAATCTCCTTGTATCTTGTCCAATAGGTACAATGTTTCTCAAATCAGTGGATGTCTTAGACAAGGTTAAGACTGCACAACTTATTTGTGAAATGATGGAGGAAGTCATTCAAGAAGTGGGATAAGAACATGTTGTACAAATTGTCACCAACAATGCAACTAATTATATGGCTGCTGGTAGAATTTTTGAGCTTAGGCACCCCATTATTTTTTGGACCTATTGTGTTGCCCATTGAATAGATTTAATTCTTGAGGACATTGGTAAGCTTCATTGGACACATGAGGTTGTGGAGATAGAAAATTCCATAACGAAATACCTATACAACCACACTATTGTCCTAAACAACATGATAAAATACATGGAAGGTAAAGAAATTGTTCGATCTGCAGTGACTAGATTTGCAACAAATTTCATATCTTTGTAATTTGTGGTTGAGAAAAAGATAAATATGAAGAGGATCTTCTTGGGACCTGAGTGGATGGTATCTAAACATTCCAAGACCCTTGAAGGCATTGAAGTTGTTGCACTTGTGTTTAATGACGGTTTTTGGAAAGATGCCGAAGAGATTATTATTATGATGGTGTCCCTTATTAGAGTTCTCAGGTACTTCAATTCTTTTAACTTTTTCATGTTTTAAATTTCATTTCAAGCTTCTTTTTATTTTCAATGTTTCATATTTATTTAAATTTGAAAGCTTGAATTTTCAGGATGGTTGATGGTGACAAACCTGCTATGGGTTACATTTATGAGGCGATGGATCTCGCAAAGGAGGTCATCAAAAGAAGATATGGGGATGAGGAGGCAAAGTATATGCCTCTTTGGGACATTATTGATGCATGTTGGGATAGGCAATTGCATTCCCCCTTACATGCTGCTAGGTACTTCTTAAACCCACAATATTTTTATGATAAGAGAAAATTTAATGAGGATGGGGAGGTTCGTAGAGGACTTATGACATGCATGGAAAGGTGCTTCCCTGATCCAGAATTTCAAAGTCATGTATTTTCCCAACTATAGGATTACAGAGCACCATCTAAATTATTTTCCTATACCAGTGTTATATGCGAAAGGTGTAAGATGTTGCTAAGTACCCTTTGAAGCTTGAAGGCTTCATCAATTCATTAAATTTGTTTAAATTATTTTGTACGTTAAATGTTTTATTAAATTTTGTTGTATTTTTAAGCTTTTAATATTTAGTATTTAGTACGTCTACTCATGAACCCTTACCACTTTCTAGGTCTTTGGTGGCAATACTTTTGTAGTGATACACCAGATTTGAAGAGATTCACCATTCGAATATTAAACCAAACATGCAGTGCTTCAGGTTGTGAGTGCAATTGGAGCATGTTTGAGAGAATACATTCTAAGAAGCACAACAGATTGACACAAAAGCGCTTAAATGACCTTGAATTTTTCCATTACAATCTACGAATTCGCAAGAAGCAAATGCCAGGTGAGAGCATGAATTTGAAGGTTTCATAATCTGATTTTCAATTTAAAGTTTAAACTTTAAAGGTCAAAGTCAAACTTAAACTCACATTTCAATGTCTCATGATAATGATCGGTTTGGATCATTCACCAATAGACCTTGAAGAGATAGATTTGAAAACTACGAATGCAGTAGATTGGGTCCAATTAGAGGAGGCTCCTCTTTTAAGCCTACATGACTTGAAGAACTATGAGAGTCAAGCAAGCGAAGGAGTGGGAGGAATCACTTCTAGTTCTCACTCTTAAGAGTCTTAGACTCTTAGTTACTGATTTTTTTTCTAATTAGTATGTAGTTTTTTGTAAACTTTTAGAAGCAGTTGCTTCTAGTTCTATGTAGTCACTAGTTAAGAGTCATGACTCAGTACTTTGGATCATGTTTGGACTCATAACATAGATGAGATTCTTATTAATTCATGATAATTTTGACATATATTGATATTATTAATTATTTGGACATGGATTTACTGAATATCAATGAAAAATGTTTTTTTTTTCTAATTCAATATATGTGTATATTTTTATTTATTGAATTCAATGATTTTTTCCCGATTTTTCCCAATTTTTTGACTAATTTTCCCCAATACAATTAAAACTCTTAGCTATTTTGCCTCGCCGATTTATTGTCTATTCCGAGTCTGGTAACATTGGTTACAAGTTTCATTCTTCACTTATGAGCGCTAAGGTGTGCTAGAGAGTGCCAATGCATGCTGAGTGTTAGGGAGTACTAGCACAACGCAAGGGAGCACTAGGTCAAAATGCATGGAAGGTAATGAATATGAGGGTGTGTCGGGGAGTGTCAATCAGTGCTAGTTGTCATGCTAAGGAGAGAGTGACAAGGTATGCTAAGCATGGGTAAGTCATGGTAGGGAATATCAAGGAATATCAAGAAGTGCTAGAGTGTGGTAGGTAGTTACGGGGTTTGCTAACATGTGCCAAATAGTGCCAAGGCATGCCAAGTGCTAAGACATGCTAGGATGTGTAGGGTGTGAGAGTATGCTAATATGTGTCAAGGAGTTTTAAGGAAACAAAAGGAATAACTAAGACAAAATGCAAGTAAATGAACACATAAGAGGTTTAATAAGTCGAGACTTTATCTTTTTCAAAAGGGGCATGCTAGGCACACTAATAATATGTTCCAATACATGCCAAGTGCCAATCTATGCCAAGTGCTAATGTTTTTCAATGAAATATTATGCCAAGGCGTTTCAGGGCATGCTAGGGACTACAGGGAATGCCAACACATGATAGGGGAGTGCTATGCTATGCTATGGCATGCCAACATGTGCTTGGATGTCCCACTCATGGCATGATGTTCTAGGTACAAAGATGTTCTAGGTACAAAGATGTTCCAAGACATGCAAGGTGTCAAGGAATGTTAGTGTACTATTCGAAAGCATGTTAAGGTGTGCCATGAGTGTTGAGGAGTGCTAGCTCTCTCTCATTAATAGAATTGACAGAGCTTGATTAGGTATTAAATAATATAGTTCCTACACACACTAGTGGAACTTTATTTAAAGAAAATTTGCTAGACAATAAACCTAATAGAGATGAATCATGCGTTGACTCATAGGAAGACTATATCCTTATGACTTGAGGGAAATGATACACACTAATTACTTCTTAACAAATTGATTGACTATTATAACCACTATGACCTTGGAAACATAATGAAAAAGACTCCACAACAATGGCCTTAAATCATTATATTTTGACAAAAAATATAGTAACAGGTACATAGCATCATCAAAAACTCATTGGGATGATCAATGATGATGAACATTTTTTGACCGTCACCAAAAGTAACCAAAAATATCATTGGTGAGGGTCAATAAAAGATCGTCATTAGAATTGTCACCAAAGAGAGAATTAGTGACGGGCCTTTAACGACCCTCACCAAAAGTGTCACCAAAGAGAGAATTAGTGACGAGCCATTAACAACCGTCACCAAAAATGTCATTGAAAATGGCTTTGCTGACAAACCTTAAAGGACCATCACTATATAAACTTACAACAATGAGTTTTTAAAGATCTTCACCATATGTGACATTGGTGATGGACCTTAAAGGTCTATTATAGGCATGAAGCATCATCAAAAACTCATTGGAATGATTGATGATGACGAACATTTATTAACCATCACCAAAAGTAACCAAAAAGATCATTAGTGATGGTCAATAAAAGATAGTCACTAGAAGTGTCACCAAAGAGAGAATTAGTGATGGTCCTTTAACGACCCTCACCAAAAGTGTCACCAAAGAGAGAATTAGTGATGGGCCTTTAAAAACCCTCACCAAAAGTGTGATTGAAAATTGCTTTGGTGACAAACCTTAAAGGACCATCACTATATACAATTACAATAACGTTTTTTTAAAGACAGTCACCATATGCGACATTGGTGACAGACCTTAAAGGTTTGTTACAGGCATGATCCTCACTAATGACCTTTTTTCTTGTAGTGATTTCGAAGTTTTGAGTTTTGGGTTACAAGTGAAATATGAATTTGCAATACATACTTCAATATTGACATATGGCATTCTACGATTTGTGACTCGAGTATGCCTTGGAAGGTGATGAGGCTCATCAATGGGTAAATTATATGGACCTTAATGCACCTCCAACTTACAAAAATTAACTTTTATCATCATTCTTTACATGTTTTAATTATGTTTTGCTTAAGAGGATAGTAAAGATGAGATGTCATGTCTAGTGATCTAATGTGCATTGATTGTAGGTTTTGGAGCAATTTTTGGCTAATTAAAGTGCAGGAACTTGAATGGAGACAAGAAAGAGGGATTTTGGGAGATAAGATCTCCCTCCTTAACTCCTCACTTACTCAAAGATTTTTCAATCAAATCTCATTAGCTTGGAGTTGCAAGTAGCCGAGTCATGAAGTTCATTGGCAACCAAGCCAGTGACAGTTGAAGACCAGTTGTTCTCGAGATTGGATCCAAGCCTCCCTAAATTTAAGGAAGTTGTTGGTAAATTTAGTTGTATAAATCAAGAGGCCTAGGGCCTCATTAGGATTCAGATTTTTTTGTTCAAGATAGCTAAGCAGTTTTCGAGTTGAAGCATTGTAACTAAGCACTCTTACGTATTTCTAATTTATTTAATGAAAATGAGAATCATTCCCTTGGTACAACATTGAGTTGACTTAGAGGGGTGAAGCTCTTGGGTTAGGGCCCAACCCTAACAACATAGGTTCCTCTTATTGTATATGTATGCTTAGGTTATCTCATAGATAGTTATTAAACTGATTTTGGTATTGTTAATTTGCAAGTATTGATATATTTGATTAGTTTGCTTCCATTTGTGAATAGTTCTAATAATAGCATTGTAGTGATAAGAATATATTCCAAAAAGGTTAAAAAAAAGTGGTTTTCACCTCATTCCTCCCTTTCAGGGATCATGGTTTGAGGGATACTTCTCATGCAGCCCAAAAAGACATAATTCTAGCTTTTTGTGTCATTTAAGGTTTTCTTGCTAATTAGGTCATTATCTTGTAGTTTTGTAGATAAGTTGAAGTTGGTATTTTATGATCTCTTAATTTTTTCACTGATCTCATCTCACTTTTATATTGGTTCCAAGCATTTCCATGCATGATCTTAGAAAAGTAAATGGTGATAACTCTATTTTTGTTTACTCAAATATACCTTTCTTGTTTTTTATGATTTCATACATGAATGCCAAGAATGATGTTTTTTGATTGCAAGAGTTTCTAAATTGCAGGGAGACCTCATCTCATTAGCCCCATCCAAGCCATATCCACCCACGATTTCCAAAAGTCATTAAGGTCTCAATTCGAATTCTTGTCTTATGAGGAAAACTAGCCATCTCTATTGAGAAAATCCAACCATCTTAAAGATTTGACTTGAGTTCTAAGTAAGTGCCTATTACTCCCATGCCTTATTCCCTCCTTATTCACCTTTTCCAAGCTCCACCCCACCTTCTAGACCACTACCTAAGCTTTCGGTCTGTTCTTATAGTAAAACAGGGGATCCCATAGGTGAACTAGTACTTCCTTAGACAACCTGTAGGAAAACCTGTAGTGGCCTATTTTAAGCCCAAATGGAGAAAATTCATCACTAAAAGCCTGGATTAGGTCCTTACTTTCCCTTCAAGTCATTTGAACCATTGTCCTCCTTTTCCTTCACACTTGTCTCTCTTGCCAAGAAACCAAGCAAGATTAGCATTTGCATTTTTCAAGCAAAAAGATAAAAGGAAAAAGAGTTCTTTTACATTTGTTCTTGCACACAATAGTTAGCACTCTTTAGATCAAATTTCATGCTTAGACTAGTTAAAACCTCACACATGTTAAAACAGGGTTGTTCTGCAAGCAAAGTAGATTAGCAAGTAGATTAATGATTTTATGTTGGTTTGCAAGCATTTCTTTTAGTCTTTCCTTCATGCAATAGACAACATTTATTTTCTTCCAATTAGGATAAATTTCCCTTCTCCAAATTGGTAATCAGACTTCTTCTTGTCAATAGAATGCTAGTTTGAGAAACCCTAGCAGTCTATTGCCCCAGCTCAGCAGTGAAAATGAGTAGACCAATTACATCTATTTGTGTATATAGCACTATCAGCTCCAAGTTTGTAGAACCTCAGGTTTATGAAGTAAAGTCGGTAGCCTCAAGAGTTGTAGCATTCTTGATGCAATACTGGTGTCCATCAATATTTGGCATCATTTCTTGGGAGGTGTCTGAGTAGATGTGATTTCTACTTTCTTTCTTCCTTTTCTTATCTCTTTCATTCTGCAATTAGGTCCATTCAATAATTAGTTGCAATTCAATTTTGTTTCCTTTCAATTCTTCAAGTAGTTCAAAACTCAAAAAGGAAAAGAACACTCCTTTCATGCCTTGTAGGAATAGGGATAACTTAGGAAAATTTCTACCAAATACCCCCACCACTTCAAACAACCAACCTTCCCTCTTCTTCAGTAGCTGTGAATTAGAGGAACCCTTAGGTGAACAACCAAAGATTTTTGAAGAGCCTATAGGGAAGAAGAAGACACCATTCCAACTAACATAATAGCTGAAAATAGAAATGAAAGGGGAGATAGGGAAAGAATTGAGGGTTCTTTCCCCATTAGAGAAACTAATGAGGATGCCAAGATGAAAACTAGAAGTCCCTCTCCTCTTATTCACTTCCATGGCCTGACCTCAAAAGATCCAGATACTTTTTTGTTTGAATTTGTTGTCATATGAAGAACTTATGATTACACCTCTGATGATCAGAAGTTGAAATTATTCCCATATACTCTCAAGGATGTAGCCCTGCACTGGTTCATGGTTTTACTTGGGGATAGTATCACCACTTGGGCTCAGATGCAACAAGCTTTCAACAATAAGTATAGGGACTACTCTAGGTCCAAAGATACCAAAGAGGGAATTTTTAGAATGACCTTGGGACATGATGAGTCCTTAGAGGATTATGAGGAAAGATTCCAGCTAAGCTATAAAAGGGCCAAGTGCACAGTTGATCTTGATTCACTTAATTTAGTCATTCTTAGGGGGATTGGGGAAGACCTTCTAGAAACCCTCAACCTATTGTCAGGAGGGAAAATCTACTAGTTACCCTATGATGATATCAAGACAATTTTTAAGAATCATTCTAGGGAAGCTATAAATAAGGGTAGGGCTAGCCAAGCAGTGGCTAGTCTGCCCTCTTCCAACACATCCATAACAAGTGAAATTGGGAACATGTTGGAATACTTTAAGAGCGAAATGTTGCAAACCCTTTCTCTGCAAATAGACACTATGAAAATCAAACGGAAGTAGGAGGAAGTAGAGAGAGAATTAGCCATCTCCTACCCTAAATGCACAACAAGGCACCCTAGGAATGAATGTCCATTAAACCTTATAAAAATATTCTCAGTCTGTGAAGAAAATCACTCCATAGACAAGTTCCCTTCTCTGACCGGATTAGAATTTGTGTGTTAGGGAACCAAAGGGGTGAATGAACAACTCTGCTACATTAATCAAAGAAGGCCTCATGGACCTCGACCATACCAGTAGGTCCTGCAAGCGTCATCCTATTCATTTTATAACCCTAATCAAAACACATCCATTCCCCCTTAGTGCCCCCTAGCTCATCCTTCCTGGTCTACACCTTCTCCCTGTTCTTTTGCACCTCAATACCATTCCCAATCAACCAACCAACCATTTCAGCCATATACTCCTCCACAACCTCAGTGGAATGCACCAACCTAGGGGTGGAGGCCCCCATACAACCAAGCTCCAACTTTATTTCCTTCACCTCCATCTCAACCATAGCTCCTACACCCTACTCCACCTAAACAACCTCATATTCCTACCCAACCAAACCCGAACCCAAACAATAGACAGACACAATAGGTTTATAGTGGAGAAACATCCTACCTTGCTTATGCTGTGGAAATTCATGAAATTAACCTTATATTTGGGAGAGTTCTCCTAGATAACCAACCTCCATCTCCAAATAAGGAGAGTGAGGAGGAAAGAGAGGAAAGTGTGCCTAGAATGAATCCACCCCGCTTTCTTGAAAGGTTAACCCATCTAGTCCAACACACCCTAGAAGAAACTGAACTTCTGGGTGAGTTGAAAAATATGTGTTAAAATTCTCCTTCTCCAAGCTATCAAAGATGTCCCTATTTAAAACAAGTTGATCAAAGAGAAATTTTTCAAACATCCAAGGAGGTGAAAAAGAGACACCCCTACCATTAATGTCATTAGATAGTTGTCTGACTTAATGCTGGGGCAGGTAATTTGCCTAAAGTATTTAGATCCTGTGAGCCTTGTAGTAGATGTACACATCGATGGCACCATTGTCCCCCATACCTTGATTAATCTTGGCGATTCCATCAATGTAATGAATAAGGACACTATGCTCAAGCTGAATCTCCAGGGATCATTAAGGAAGACCACAACAGTCTTGAAACTTTTAGACCGATCCACAATAGCCCCTGAGGGGATTGTTGAGGATGTGATGTTCTCCATTGATTCCTGGGAATACCCTGCGAACTTCTTAGTCCTCTAGCCTAAGACCAAATTTAATGGTTATCCTCTCATCCTTTGGAGGCCTTGGTTAGCCACTGCCGATGCCTACATAAGTTATAGCGTTGGAAATATGACTACAAAAAATGGGCATCTAGCCAAGTAGTTAGTCTTGTACCCTCCTGTTCAACCATCTCTAGAACATGAATTAGCTTTATGGCTAGAAGAGGAGGACAACCTGATGGAGATGGTTTTATGAACACATCCTCCAAAATCAAACTCCCAACACCATGTCTCTGGAGGAATTAGTGACGGAGACCAAGGAAAACCATTGGATTGATCTATGCTTAGTTAAATCAAACCCTACTCATGTCAAGACAATAAAATTCAACCCTAAAAGAGCATTGAAAATCAAGCCCTCTGTCTTTGTACACCAAGAAGAAGAATTATGTAGTATGCTAGGAGAGAATTTGGATGCCTTTGCTTGGAATTACAAAAAAATGAAGGGAGTGTACCCCTCAGTATGTACTCACCATGTTTACATCAAGGAAGGTTGAAAACTAGTCCAACAACTCCTAAGGGGAATGAATCCAGCTCTCAAAGATATAGTCAAAGAAGAGTTGCAGAGGCTGCTGGATTCAGAATTCATTTACCCTATCTCGAACAGTGAGTGGATGTCTCCTTTGGTGCTGGTTTGAAAGAAAAATGGAAAGTGGAATATTTGTGTCGATTACCAAGAGCTAAACAAAACCAAAAAGAAGGAACATTTTCCTCTACCTTTCATTGACCAAGTGTTAGATGGTTTGGCATGAAAGAAGTTCTTCTCTTTCTTGGATGGATTCAGTGGGTACAATCAAATACAGATCAGCCCAGAGGACCAGGATAAAACCACCTTCACATATCCTTGGGGTAATTTCGCTTATAGTGTCCTTCCTTTTAGACTATGTAATGCCCCTACCACTTTCTATAGAGAAGTCTTAACTATCTTTGCAGATCTAGTCCATGATCTAGTAGAAATTTATATGGATGACCTCACACCCTATGGGTGTGATTTCCAGGAGGCTCTCTCTAACTTCGGAAAGGTGTTAAACAAATGCATTGAAATGAACTTATCCCTTAGTCCTGAAAAATGTGAGTTCTTGATGACTTCAGGGACTATTCTAGGTCACTCAATATCCCAGGAAGGATTGCATGTAGACCAAAATAAGATAACCATCATCAAAAGGGTCCTGACTCCACAAAAGTAGAGGGATGTCAGAATATTTTTAGGTTTAGCCAGATACTATAGAATATTTATAAAATATTTCAGGAAGTTAGCTTCTCCCTTATTTGGGTTATTGGTTAAAGACTCTAAATTGTTATGGTTAGAAAGCTGCCAAGAAGCCCTAGACACCCTAAAGGACAGGTTGACTAATGCACCTATTCTTTGAGGCCCAAATTGGGCTCTTCCTTTTCATATTCATGTCGATGCCTCTCACAAAGCTGTAGGAGTAGTTCTAGGCTAGATCGATGACAAGCTACCTTATGCCATTTACTTCATTAGTAAAAATCGTTCGAAAGGCAAGTTAAACTACATAGTAATTGAAAAAGAGCTCCTAGCTGTTGTGCATTCATTGAATAAATTTAGACATTACATTACTAGTTACCAAAAATTTGCACATACTGACCATGTTGCAATTAAATACTTGATAAACAAACATGATGTAAATGCATAGATTATTAGATGGTTACTTTTATTGCAACAATTTGATTTAACTATTATTGATAAGACTTGCAAGGAGAATGTAGTTGCAGATTTTTTTATCCATATTTACTGTGCCTACAAGGGAGGAAGGAATGGTTGATGATCATCTACCAGATGAACATTTATTCACCATTTCAGTTCTCTCTCCATCGTTTGCTGACATAGAAAACTACTTGGTACTTGCATATTTCCCTCCAAATTTGTCCTCCGAGAAAAAGAGGAGAATCATAAGAAAAAGCACCCCATTCACTTGGATTAGGGGCAATCTATTCAAGCTAGGTCTAGATCAAATTCTGAGAAGATGTGTCAACGAGGAGGAAGTCTTTGACATCCTTCTGGTTTGTCATGATGGGCCTTGTGGAGGTCACTTCGTAGCCAAAAGAACAACATTCAAGGTACTACAAGCTGGATATTATTGGCCCACTCTTCACCAAGATGTAAAAAGTTATACCGATCAATTTGATCGGTGCAAAAGGATGGGAAAGACTACCCCCAGGTACGAAATGCCCCTAAAACCTCAAGTGACTTTTGAGCCATTTGACAAGTGGGGCATGGATTTCATTGGGTCCATTAAGCCTCCATCTAGACAGAAGAAGTACATCATTTGGTGCATCGACTACTTAACAAAATGGGCTGAAGCCAAAGCTATCAAGGTAGAAAAAGAAGAAAAGGTGGCTAAATTCTTGAGGGAAAATGTATTTTATAAGTTTGGATGCCCTAGAGAGTTTTTCACTGATCAAGTCAATCAATTTACATCTCACATGATTGAAAATCTGTTAAGACAGCACAAGATCAAGCACAAAAAATCAACCCCTTACCACCCACAGGCTAATGAGAAAGTGGAAGTAACCAACCGAGAACTGGAAGGCATTTTAACCAAGGTGATTAGCAGCAGCAAGAAATATTGGGCAGATAGATTAGTTGAGGCCACCTGGGCCTATAATACCACCTAGAAGACCACCACTTGCTTCACTACTTATGAGCTGGCCTATGGGAAGAAAGCCCTGCTGTCCATTGAATTTGAATACAACACCTTAAGGATGGAAACACAACTAGATCTAGATATCACAAGGGCACAACATGAAAGATTGCTCCAGTTGAATGGGTTAGATGAATTTAGGATGCAGGCCCTCCTACAAATAGAAGTGACTCAAGTACAAAGGAAAATTTGGCATGACAGAAATATCAAGGACAAACTGTTTCAAGAAGGCGACTGGGCCTTGTTGTATGACTCCCAGTACAAAGATTTCAAAGGAAAGTTAATGAACAGATGGTTGGGACCATATATGATAGAAAAGTTCCATGACAATGACGTTGTTCAGATAAGATCCATCGATGCAGAAGATATCCCTTTGCTTGTCAATGGGTACAGGTTAAAGGTATATAAGAAGCCCTTATCAAAGCAGGAATTCATCAGGAGCATCAGCAAGGTAGTGATGGTGATTGGAGAAGCCTCATCTTCCACCTCACCAAGTTCTTAGAAAAAGAAAAAGAAATAAAAAAATAAAGGGACCTAGGTGAAAACCTCCATGAGGCACCTGAGTCCAACTGTTGGGTTGAAAACCTCCTCTGAGGCAGCCCAAGAGTATTAAAAAAAAGAGAAAAAAAATAAAAGAACTCTGGGTGAAAACATCTTTTGAGGCACCCAGGGAAGGAAACAAGGATGAAAACCTCCTCTGAGGTAGCCTAGTTGTCTTTTAAAAAAAAACAAAAAAACAAGAAGAAAAAAATGAAAAAATATAAAAACATACAAAAGAATAACAATTCTGTTTTTGTAGGTTTGTAAGAGGATGGTGTGCACAAGCTACAGAGGGTAGCAGGCCCTACCACAAGCCATGTTTTCCTTCATCCATCTCATCTCCTCCATATTCCCCATGCTCTTCCATACATACTCCACTCCTGATGCCAATTCCAAGAAACTCTGTGTTTTCTACAAGATTCCCTGTAATACTACAGGAGTTTCCTGTAGAATTTACAAGAGGCCTTTAAAAATCTTAGGGAAGGTAGTCCATTGGAAAAATGGGGACACAAGCCTATTTTGGTTTATAAAACAAGCCATTGATCTCACCAAACCTCAACCTACACCCTCCATGACCATGTCACCACTACACCCATCAAAGAAATCAAGTCAAAAAAAAAAAATCAAAAATATACATGCCACAACAACATACCTCATCTTCTACTCATTACCACGTCCTCCACTCACTACAATGCCCATTAAACCTCAGAAGCAGAGAAGAGATGCAAACGTTTAAGAAAAAGGCAGCTACAGGACATCCTATAGACATCCTGTAGGAATTCCTGTAGCGGCCTATTCCAAAAAAAAGACCACAACTACACCAATCCACCTGCAGCACAAGGATCACACTGATGAGGAAGCTCCTCCAAATCTCAGTAGAAACAACAACTAGCACCTGTACATCATCAAGGGAGAATCTCATCAACAAAATAAGAAAAGAAAACCACAATGAAGAATATGCAACAAGGTCAAAGAACAATGAATTAGCACGATTCTCCAGCATGCATCAGCGAAGCAAAGGACCAATAGATATGTCATCTCACCAATATTCCCTCATAGGTACGAATATGATTAAACTGTAGGAATGAGGCAGGAAGTTGGTTTTATAGGTGAAGGTGTCTAGTTAACTTGGCCACCCTCGATTAGATAACGAGAAGAAAAAGGGTTAGTAAACTCCACACGTGGCAATGTCACATCAAAACAAGGGGAATAAATCAAAAAGTAGTTAATTTACAAAGAATGAAGTGGGAGATTATTACGAGGCAAGGTGATGTGATGAACCGGTAGTGGGACCAATAGTCTGAAAGTAGGTATTTTTACTCGGCCAACTAGTACACCACCCAACGAAATCATCCACAAATGGAAATAATCACTGACTCCCATGTGAAGTATTAGTATTTCGAAAAGTTGAAGGTAGAGGAAACTTCAAGGAGTCACTAAAAAAAAAAAAAATCTCTCGACATCCCTACAGTGGCAACCTACAGGAAACAGTCAACATTTGCATCAAACAAGAGAACCTACAGGAAACTACAGGAAGGCTACAGGATACACAGGGAATTACCACACAGAGTTGCAAGAGGACACTGAGGAGCATTTATTCAAGAGTTCTCACCACCAGAGCATAGGAAAGGAGGTAGGTGCCATACCTTCTATGTTTTCATCTAAAACGAAGAAATCCTCATTTCTTCTGAGTATTTTATATATGCATAGAGAAAATTCTGTGAAGTTTAGTGAAGAATAAAGGTTTGAACCTCATCACCTACTAGAAATCCTAAACTATAGCCACCCAAACCTCACCCAAACAAGAATTTCCAGAAATTATTACAGAAGTTTTCAACAAAAGAGAGCCCACCAACACAGCTAGAATACACCAACATCCTGCTGTGGTAGAAATCTTTACAAGGCATCAATGGATGGCGTTCTTTGAGCTAATAAGGGGATATGATGATGATGTGGCAAGAGAGTTTGCAATGTCACTCATATCTCTTTCTAGAGCCAGTGCCACTGTTGTAGTGAAGGGTTTGTCAGTAGCAATTACCCCTTAGATTATTAGTAGAATAACTACACTCCCCCTAGGTTTGCAATGGAGAAAAGAGGAAAAGACTAACATCACTCTTGCAAAGAATTTTTTTTTCTTGGAGGGAGAAGAACTAATTTAAGACAAAAATGGGGTTAGAAGGGAAAACACTCCATATCCCTAGAATGAGGTGAGTTACCACATCATCAAGTATATTTCCTATGAAGGTAGATACAATGTAGCATATGGATACCACTTTATACTACACGAGCTAAGATTTGGAGAAGAGACACCTCATAGTAGACTTAGTATACCATATTTTCTGTTACAATTCATGATAAACATGAGAAACAAGGTACAGGAAGGAAAACATCAGTATCTAGCCCATCATGGGTTAATCAAACTCATCCTTGAAGATGCTCTACACAATTTAAGAATCCCTATTACATGGTCAACATTTGCAGGCATGAAAGAAGAAGGAGTAATTTGAGCCATTGAGTATGACAGAAGCCCTACTACTAGTGAGGAAGAAGAAGAAACAGAGGATGACAAGGGAGAAGAAGAAACAAAAGATGACAACGAGAAGGAAATAGAGAATGGAAAAGAAGAAAACATAGAGGATGAGAAGAAGATGAAAAAGAGGACGAAGTACAAAAATATGAACAAAATTATGAAACACAGATCAGGGAAAAAGAGGAATCACCAAGGGTGTCCCCAGAGCCTACAGAGAAGGAGGCATCAGCTGCTCTAACTGTCCTAAGTACACCTGTCAAATCAAAAGGAAAGAGGCAAGGAAAATTCCTCTCTACTTTAGGATAAGGAAGAGCACTAGGATTAGACAAGGGAGACCTCAAACCCCTACCAAAACTCCAATTGTCATAGAGGACTCACCAAAACAAGAAGATAAAATAGTCCCTCTAGGGAAGAAGGAAGCAGAAGGAACATGAAAACATGCCTCTCCCAAGTCTCCAGTCACCTGTGTTAGGAGGCCTGTCACCAAACCAGCCTCAACAAAAGGAAAAGGTCTCCTACAGGAGCCACGGGCAGACGTACAGGAAGCAGAAACAATCCTACAAGAAACACAAAAAAGAGACCAGGAAGGAATTACTCAAGAAAAATAGAGGAAGAGGCTTAGGAACTGAAGGAACCTAGCCCATAGCCAAACCTCAGCTCCTACTACAGATTCATTAAAGGAGGTAGGGTGATACCACAAAAATTTTCCATTCCTCTATTCTTGAACTTGAAAAAGAGAGGGAAAGGACACATAGGTGGATGCAAATTGCTAGATCAAAAGGTGTAGAGGATGTAGGCCACATGGAAGAGAAATTGCAAGAAATGGGCAGGGAACTAAGTAGCATAAGAGACAAGGAAACAATAATGAAATCTCAGTTAGAGGCTAAGAACACATGGCTAAGGAAGAAGCTACAAGCAAAGGAAGGCCAATTCACAACTATGGCAAGTTTATCCATGGAGGCACTTCAATGCAGGATGCCAACAAAGTCATATGCCTTATACCTCAAAGAACAATGACTACAGTTTCATACAAAAACCCTAGCACAAAGAGGAACTATGCCTTTCCAAGACTAAAGGAAATTCATTGACCTTTGTGATCAAAGCACCCTGGAGGATAGAGAAAATATATCTGAGTACTACCTACACAATTTAGCTTTGACAGATTTAAATGTGTGGGACCCAAATCCAAAGGTAGGGGACTTACAACTAATGGCCTTGGTATATTGGATGAGTAATGAGGAGGCCAAAGTTATAGAAATGAAAAAGGTATTGGAAAAATAAGAAGCAGAACACCTTATGATCAGAGAAGAACAATCTAACCCAATGGTTGTCATCAACACTCACAACCTCATTGCAAATGATCCCAAGATTGCACCAAGATACCTTACTGTACAAGAACAGGAAGTCAACTCATTTTGAAGATATGCTAAGATTGTTAGGAGATGATAGACAACAAGCCTGTCAAAAGAGATGGAACACCATACCCTACAGCCTAAAGATCAAAGAATATCATTCTCTTGATAGGATGAGGGATGCACTAGAGAGAGTCCCAATGTATAAGCAAACATTATAGAGACTCAAGGTAAACTAGATTGGATTAAAACTCATCCCACCATTTATTTTAGGTATATTATAGGGGAAAAAGGAAGAAGAAGAAAGAAAGCAGTCAGAATAAATAGAGAGGAATGCATGATTTTATCCACAAGAGGAGGAGACTTCAGCAGAAGCCTAGAATATTAGGAAGGCCACCAAAGCAATGAAAGACATGGACATAAATTGAGTTGCTCAGAGGATGCGCAACATTTTCAGTAGGGGGTGATGATGAGTCTCATCAATGGGTAAATTATATGGACCTTAATGCACCTCCATCTTACTAAAATCAAATTTTCTCATCATTATTTACATGTTTTAATTATGTTTTGCTTAATGAGGAGAGTAAAGATGAGATGTCATGTCTAGTGGTCTAATGTGCATTGGCTACAGGTTTTGGAGCAAATTTTGGCTAATGAAAGTGCAAGAACTCGAATGGAGACAAGCAAGAGGGATTCTAGGAGATAGGATCTCCCTCCTTAACTCCTCACTCACTCAAATATTCCTCAATCAAATCTCATCAGCTCGGAGTTGCAAGCAGCCGAGTCATGAACTTCATTGGTAGCCAAGTCATTGATAGTTGAAGACCAGTTGATCTCGAGATTGGAACCAAGCCTCCCTAAATTTAAGGAAGTTGTTGGTAACTTTAGCTGTATAAGTCAAGAGGCCTAGGGCCTCATTAGGATTCAGATTTTTTGTTCAAGATAGCTAAGCAGTTTTCGATTTGAAGCATTGTAACCAAACACTCTTATGTATTTTTGATTTCTTTAATGAAAATGAGCAGGATTCCCTTGATCCAGCACTCAGTTGACTCAGAGGGCTGAAGCTCTTGGGTTAGGGACCAACCCTAGCAGCAGAGGTTCCTCTTATTATATATGTATGCTTAGGTTATCTCATAGTTAGTTGTTAAATTGATTTTGGTATTGTTAATTTGCAAGTATTGGTAGATTTGATTAGTTTGCTTCCATATGTGAATAGTTATAATAATAGCATTCTAGTGATAAGAATATATTCCAAAAATGTTGACAACAAGTGGTTTTCTCCTCATTCCTCGGGATCATGGTTTGAGGAATACTTATCATGCAACCCAGAAAGACAAAATTCTAGCTTTTTGTGTCATTTAGGGTTTTCTTGCTAATTAGGTCATTATCTTGTAGTTTCATAGATAAGTTGCAGTTGGTATTTTCTAATCTCTTAAGTTTTGCACTGATATCATCTCGCTTTCATATTGGTTCCAAGAATTTCCATGCATGATCTTAGAAATGTAAATGGTGATAACTCTGTTTTCTTTTACTCAAATACACCTTTCTTGTTTTTTTTGAGTTCATGCATGGATGCCAAGAATGATGTTTGCTGATTGTAAGAATTTATTAATTGTAGGGAGACCTCATCTCGTCAGCCTCATCCAAGCCATATCCACCCATTATTTCCAAAAGTCACTAAGGTCTCAATTCAAATTCTTGTCTTATGAGGAAAACTAGCCATCTCTGTTGAGCAAAACCAACCATCTTAAAGCTTTGGCTTGAGTTCTATGTAAGTGCCTATCACTCCCATGCCTTAATCCCTCCTTATTCACCTTTTCCAAGCTCCACCCCACCTTCTAGACCGCTCCCTGAGCTTTCGGCCTATTCCTGTAGTAAAAAAAAGGATCCCATAGGTGAACTAGTACTTCCTGTAGACATCCTATAGGAAAATTGTAGTGCCTGTTTTGAGCCCAAATGGAAAAAATTCATCACTAAAAGCCTGGATTAGGTCCTTACTTTCCCTCCAAGTCATCTGAACCATTTTCCTCCTTTTCCTTAACACCTGTATCTCCTACCAAAGAACCAAGAAAGATTAGCATTTACATTTTTCAAGTAAAAAGATAAAAAGAAAAAGAGTTCTTTTACATTTGTTCTTGCACACAGTAGTTAGCACTCTTTAGATCATATTTCATGCTTAGACTAGTTAAAACCTCACATGTGTTAAAATAGGGTTCTTCTGCAAGAAAATTAGATTAGCAAGTAGATTAAGGATTTCATGTTGGTTTGCAAGCATTTCTTTCAATATTTCCTTCATGCAATAGACATCATTTATTTTCTTCCAATTAGGATAAATTTCCATTCTCCAAATTGGTAATCAGACTTCTTCTAGTCAATAGAAGGTTGGTTTGAGAAACCCTAGCGGTCTACCGCCCCAGCTCAAAAGTGACAACGAGTAGACCAATTACATCTATTTGTTTATACAACACTCTCACCTCCAAGTTTGTAGGAACCCCAGGTTGATGAAGTAAAGTTGGTAGCCTCGGGAGTTGCAACATCATTGCTGCAATATTGGTGCCCATTAGAAGGTAGCTCAAATTTTATAGCCTAGAGGGGAAGAATGGAGGTTTTGCTAGAGGATAATGTCTTGAAAGAATTCATTGATCAATAAATTCCTAAGCTAGTAACATCAAATGCATAGAATTTGGCCAAATGGAAGAAGTGTGTGGCAAAGGTGAGGCGGATAATCCTTGAGGGTGTTCGAGACCACATTGTCTCAAGTATCCATGAAAGGGAAACTTTGTATGCTATGTGGAAAGCATTGACTGACTTGAATTAGACCAATAGTGACCAAAGGACAAACTTTGAAAAATAAAAATGGAGAAAGGTGAGACTATTCCAAAATAATTGACCAAGTTCACTCAATGTCATGATGAACTTGTAAGTGTTGGAATCATGGTTGTCGAGGATGATATGGTGAGTATTGTTCTTATAGAACTCCCAAAGAGTTGGCATAGTTATTAGGACTTTTTCAATGGCTGGGAGAAGCTGCCAGATTGGGAACGACTGTGGTCAGATGTGATGCAGGAGGAGATTAGTAGGAACACCAAGGATGGCTATTCATCAAAGACCGGTGATGGAGAGAACCGTGCCTTATATATTAAGGTGAAGAACGGGAAAGGGAAATATTCCCATTCCAAATAATATTATTATCATGAAGGTAAGAAGAAAGGAATGACGAAAGGTGCTTTCATTTTCATGAGCTGGTCCATTTTGCTACAATTTTGCACTCAAGAAGTCCTAAGGAGGAGTGGTGGGTGAGGCTTTGGCCTCTCAATTCGAGTTGGAATTTTCCCTCATTGCATGTATGGTGTCATCAATGATGGGAAGTGTATGGTACTTAGACAATGGAGCTTCATTCCACATGACTGGAGACAAAGAGTTATTCAGTGACCTAGAGGAGAAAGATCTCCAGTTGAATATTGAGATGGATGACGATGGGAAGTATAGTGTTACTGGATTGGGCACGATTATTTTTAAGAGGGAGCATGGGGATCCACTCATATTGAAGAATGTTATGTATGTTCCCGGGCTGAAGAAGAACTTGGTATCCATTTCCATGCTTGAGGATAGAGGCTATGATGTGATCTTGTTGAAAGGAAAGGTGTTCCTTCGACACATAGCCATGGGTCAAGTAAAGAATATATGGATCTAGGTGAAGAATCTCTATAAGCTGGAGGTAGAAGAGTGTGATGGTTTGAGCACAAAACTAGAAATGTTGCAGATCCGAGACATAGGCAAGTTGTGGCATAGGGGATTGCGCCACTTGCATCATGGGGCTTTGAAGATATTGCAACAGATCTCTATTGGTCTTCCCAAAGGTATGCTTGAGCAAGTTGATACATGCAAGGGGTGTACTTTGGGAAAATACACCAAGACTTCCTTTTATGATAGAGATAGTCAAGCAGAGGATATTCTAGAGCGAGTCCATTAAGATGTGTGTGGACCATTCTCGACAACATCCACAACCAAAAATAGGTATTATGTTATATTTTTTGATGATTGTTCTTTTAAATGATGGATTTTTTCATGCAGAAAAAGGATCAAACTTTCACAAAATTTTGTGAGTTTAAAGCATTGGTGGAGAAGGAGTCGAGCAAGAAGGTTAACACTCTATGGAGTGTTAACGGTGGTGAGTACATCTCAAATGAGTTTAAAAACTTATGTGTAGTGGAAGGGATTAAATGGGAGTTGATGGCACCCCATAACCCTCAGCAGAATGGGGTGGCCAAGAGGAAGAACAAAAGCATAGTAGCGGTAGCGAGGGCGATGTTGCATGATCAGGTCTTACCACTACTCTTATGGGTTGAAGCATGCAACATAGCAGTTTATGGTCAAAACTGTAACCCACATCAGATACGTGAGATGAAGACACAAGAGGAGGCTTATTTTGGCAAGAGGCTAGTTGTTGCACTTTAGAATTTTTGGGTCATCGGTATATTTCCATGTGACCAAAGATACATGGAAGAAGCTTGAGCCGACAATAGAGTTGGGGATATTTGTGGGGTACACTGATACACCTCAAAAATATCGAGTGTACTTTACAACCAGCAAAATGACAATGATTTGCAGCGATGTGAAATTCGATGAGGAGAAGGCCATGTGAGTTTCCCTTGAGAGGGAGTTTGAGCTACATGTGGATGAGGAGCTTTTAGCTTCTAAGATTGTGGAGCCATAGGTTGATGTGGAGTAGCCACATGTAGAGGATCTGAGAGTGGAGACATCCACTCAAGAAGAGTCTTCCAGAGAGGGAAGAAAGCGCACCAAAGAGGCTCACATATTGTTGGATGATGCACGAGAAAATGTGGGAGCACCCAATTCTCAGCGCAGGTAGAGGAGGTCACCTAAGAGGTACATTGGATACATGGCTCTTATGGGAGCCATCTTCCTTTAAGGAAGCATTGCAACAACCAGTTTGGGTTAATGCCATGGTGGAGGAGTATGACTCCATACTTCATAACAGTGTTTGGGATGTGGTCCCAAAATAGGAGGATAAGTCAGTGATAAGCTCTCGATGGCTTTACAAGGTAAAGAAAGTTGCAGATGGTAGTGTGGAGAATCATAAGGCTATATTTGTGGCCCGTGGCTTTTCACAGGTAGAGGGGATTGACTATGATGATACATTTTCTCCTGTTGCAAGGTACTTGTCAATCAGATCTATATTGGCACTATCATCACAGATGGGTTGGAAGATACATCAGATGGATGTGAAGACAACCTTGCTTAATGGCATGATTGAGGAAGAGGTGTACATAGAGTAACCTAAAGGTTTTGAGACCTTTGATCATGATGCCTCTGGTAGTCTAGTAGCCCAATCCCACTGATGTGTTGAGACTGTCTTGGTCATAATTGCTTCGATGATCTTATTGGTACTTTCAAACTGTCCATTCATCTTCAGGTGATACAAGGAAGTGATTCTATGTGTAATGTGATGGTTTCTGAGGGTGGCTGTAATATTGTGCCCTATAAATTTCCCTCCTCCATTTGTTATCACTTCCCAAGATAAGCCATATCGCACAAATAGCCCAAAAAGGAAATTAATTACAACTTCTTCTGTGGCCCTTAGAAAATCTACTATTTCTACCCACTTCATCACATAATCTGTGGCAACCAGCATGTAGGCCCTTTGGTTTGATGGCGGATGGAATGGGCCAACAAAGTCTAATGCCCATCGTTCAAAAGGTTCTATTACCAATTGGGGCTGCAGTGACACTTCATCAGATTGACTAGGCTGACCCATCCTTTGGTAGCTATCACAAGCCTGGGCATATTTCATAGCATCTTTAAAAATGGTGGGCCAATAATAGCCCATCTATGGTACCTTATGCCCTATCCTACAATCTGCGAAGTGTCCCTCGCACGGCTCATCATGGAAAATCCTCAGGATGTCATAACTCTCAACCTCGTGAATGCATCTGTGTATACACATATCAGACCCTATGTGAAAAAGATATCCACCAATCCAAGAGAATCAGGTGCTGCACTAGACAATTTGTTTCCTTTCTCTTGTTGTCAAATGCCTAGGCAACTTTCCCACTGCCAGATAGTTTGCTACATTTGCATACCATGGCATTTTAACTGCCACAACAAACAAATTCTCATTTGGAAATTGGTCATCCACTGCCAATGGGTCATTTATCTTCGAAACTCAAGACGGAAAATCAGAAACTCGGTTTTCCTTCCCCAGATGATCTTTGATCGTGATATCAAACTCCTGCAAAAGCAATAGCCAATGAGTCACTCGACCATTTGTAATAGGTTTGTTAGCTAAATACCTAATGGTAGAGTGATCAGTATACAGAAAAACTTGATAGCCAGTTATATAATGTCCAAATTTGTTTATGGCATAAATGACAGCTAAGAATTCCTTTTCTGTTATTGTATAAATAAGTTCAACAGTAGTAAGATTTTTGTTGATATAATATATAGCATAAGGTTTTCTGTCCTCCTCCTGGCCGAGGACAGTGCCTATTTCTACATATGATGTGTCTGTGGAGATATGAAAAGGTAGCTCCCAGTTAGGTCCATGTAATACTAGTGCCGTCGAAACTAGTTTCTTTAAATCTATAAAAGATGTGTCACATTTATCAGGCCATTTCAAATCAACATTTCCAGTTAAAGCATATAAAGGTGCAATAGTTTGTGAAATTTTTTGGATAAACCTGTGATAATAGCCTGCATATCCAAGGAAGCTACGTACCTCTATCTGAGTACAGGGTGTAGGCAATAAAAGAATTACTTGTATCTTTGCTAGATCTACATGCATCCTTGCTGCAAAAATATAATGTCCCAATATTACGCCTTCGGTCATCATCATGTGACACTTGACATTGCTTAAACACAACCTGGTAGAAATGCGTCATTCCAAAACCTTTTCTAATGTTTGTAGTGCTTGATCAGAGTCATCCCCATACGAGGTAAATTCATCCATGTAAACTTCAAGACCTTCATTTATCATATCAGCAAAAAAGCTGAGTATAGCTCTTTGAAACATAGCTGGGGCATTGCATAAGCCAAATCGTAACACTTTGTAAGTGAATGTCCACCATGGACAGGTAAAGGTTGTTTTGTCTTTGTCTTTAGGGGAAATTTGAATCTGATTGTAGCCATTGAAGCTGTCTAGAAAGGAAAATAGCTACTTCCCTGATAGAGTATCAAAGACTTGATCAATAAATGGAAGAGGGAAGTGATATTTTTGTGTTGGCTTGTTTAATTCCCGATAATCCACACAGATACGCCACATTCTATTTTTCTTGGGGACAACTACCAATGGAGAGACCCATTGGGTTGGATATGGATTACCTTCCCAAACAAGAGTAAAAGGAGAATTTGGCCAACCATTATTTGGAAAGGACTGAGTTGGCCAGGGTGTCACAGGGAATGGCTAGGATTGCCAATTCGAGTAAGGTGATCGGCCTTTCCATGCTACCTTAGGGTTTTGTTGTTGATTAAATGGTGAAGAAGGAAAAATCTGGGATGTGTCTTGTGACATACCTGTGGGTTTGGCCTGCCACTGTCGACGCTGGTCCACTAAATATACTAGCCCTGTCTCTTCTTCTGCTTCTTTGAAAACTGATTTTAGCCCTAGAAGTGATGGACATTGTTCAGTCATGTGATCCTTGGCATAGATGGTGCATGTATGAACCATATCCAATGGACACTCTCGTTTCCCTTCTTCTGGTAGCGTGGGCAAAAAACGACCATGTTCTGTTCTGTGAAGGCTTGTTTATGTTTAGCCTGTAGAACGTCCAAATCCATTGTGAGGGTACCCAGGATGTTCGTCTTGAATTATTCTAGGAGGTTACCGATTTCCATTCTTGTTATGCCTCCACTGTGTGGTTTTCTTCCTCTAGTAGGATCTCGGCTTCCTGACCTTGTGCATGCGCTTCCTTGCGAACACCTAATACACAAGCGAACGAATTCATCATAATATTCTTGAGAAATATCTCCTTTCCCCATCAAATTTAGAGTTTCTATCCATTCTTCTTTCATTCCCCTAATTAAGATAGCTCTTAGGACTTCTTTTGGTAAGGTGGTGTGAGGAGATCTCTGCAAATTATAGTGAAACCGTTCAACATATTATTCTAGATTTTCATTGTAATTTGTAGCCATCTTAAATATTTCATCTTTTAATTCCCTAGTCTTGCAAAAAGTCCTGGTATCTTGTAAGGAAGGAAGTTTTCATATCATCACAAGAGTTAATAGTACATCTGCCCAGACCCATGAACCATCTCAAGGCTGATCCTTTAAGAGTAGAAGGGAACAATTTTAGTTTTTGAGGGTTAGTGGTATAGTCATATCCTCTGTAGAGGACATCAAACTCAAATAGGAAGGCATCAGGATCCTCAGTTATCATCCCATGAAAAGTTGGGATGCTCTGTAATGGAATATATTTTATCGGAGCATTGGCCACTTGGTCGACTATGGGGTATTCCAATGTCGAGGTCAGACCTTGAGGTGGTTGATTTTTCATTTGGTAAAAAATGTGCCAATATCCTTCAGGGATTTCAGGGGGTGATATTTGAGTAAGCGGAGGATTCACAATCTGAGTTGGTTTTACAGCACTGCCTAGATATAGGATCATAGGAGATCCTTGTTTAGACAACTGAGCTCCTGCCTTATCAGTTCCACTAGTTTCTCCCTCTCCTTCTCTTAAGTTACACGATTTTCCCTCTTGTAGAGGATCAAAATGTAAATTTGTTGTAACCTGAAGAGTCTGTTCAGATCCTCCAATTTGGATTTGAATCTCAGCATAGGCTGCATATGGTGAGCCTGTTGCCTTAGGGATTATAGTAGGGCCTTTCCTAGATACAGTTCAGAATCCTACTTATGCTTGAGACTCTGATTTTCTTACGATTTCGTCTATAAAAGTTGTTCTCCCAAGGTTCATCGATCCCTTGGGTTTTGTGGATTTAGGTGGAGGGTTTTGATATTTTTCTATCTTTCTATTCCTAATCATTCATAGAAATCCTATTCCTATTTAACCTCTATGCATTTTCTGAAAAGCGGGCTGGTGAGCAAGCACTTTACTTACTAGTTACGCAGGTTCTTACCTCCCATTTTTAAAACCCAATTCTTTCACAACAAGATAGAAGGAAATCACTTTGAAACACTCTCCCTAGCAACGGAGCCAAAATGTTGGTGCACTAACATGTATTATTAAAATCAAACTTAATTCCTACATTAATCATCAACCCATGGCAAGTCTTTTTATTTCAAGAGTGTCAGCACTATGTATGTAGTGAATTCAGAGGTCAACTTATAATGAAAGAAATTTGAATCATTGCAATTTCTAATGTATATCTCTTTAAATTCAATCCAAAACAACCCTGAAAGGTGTTATCACCTGGATTGAACCTCAGGTTGAAGGAAGGCAATGCCAGGGTAACCACAAACCACGCTTAGCCAAGTAGCTAGCCCTACTAGGCCGGGAGAGGACTCTCCCCGTGAGGATCTCAGCCAAGATGACTAGATCAGGAAAAGGATATTAGGCTAGGTATAGTAGCACAAAGTTTTATTTGATTTTGAAGGGGTTTTGTTGGATCAGGAGGAGCTGGACAGTTAGGGCTAGGGAATTAGGTCAAAATTGCAGGGTGTTCAATGGGGCAAGCTAGGTATAAGGCTTAGCACTCTAGGGTTTGATAGGTGAAGTGTACTAACACTAGTGAGAAGCTAGGAAGAGCATGTGATTACCATGGGTCCTTCCTATATTGTAGAAAACCTATAATGGTGAATATTTCCCCAAAGCAGAGCAGTGATGTTATGAATTTTGCCTATCAACTTGAAAACATTCACTTAGAAGCAATGAAATGATTAACGAAATACAAAAAACATACTAGCATATGATCACAAGAGAAGAAACTATGCTAAAAATCCATACCACATGGATCCCATAAAAATAGATGCAATTCTTATTAATCTCTTGCTAAACTTCTACAAAATGATGTACAATCAAGGTCTAAGCATCCCACTGAGTCCAATCCTTTACAATGAGAAAGAAGAATAAGATATAGAGATGAATTCAACCTACTCCCATCCTCAAGGGTCTAATCCCTAATATGAGGATCTAATATAACTAATACTGAACAAAAAACAAGAATATAGGCTTCTCAACAACTTTATTCTAAAAGTGAAAAATTGATTCATTTGAGCTCAAACTGACTTCTAAAGCAATGAATCTACCCTCTATTACTATTTATCTATCATATTTACATTCCAAGTCATCATTTACAAAGGTGAAACATCCTCCATGAGAGAGAATCCATGAAAACAGTCAAAAACTGGAAAAATAGCCATCTTGACCAAAAACTACGCTACGCGAAGTGCCACTGGCCCAATGCGCAATGCCACTTTTGGGTCCCTTTTGGAGGCCTTTCCTGCATCCCAATTGAGCTGATGATAGCTCATTGGAAATATACTCAAGTATACTTTCCCAAAAACCTAGAACTTCTGCATTTGAACCTCATTTGACCCTTCAAAACTTGATTCTCCCAAGACTGCTTCTGTGTGTCCAAAAAGTGGCAGAAAAGTCATTCTTAGGGTGTTTTTTTACCTTTTGGTGGACCATTTCTGCCCCAAAAACTTTGAAAATCTCTATGGTGCATGTCCTTATTGCTCTGAATTCAAAAATGCAAAGCATTTCTCATTTAGGTGCCGCTAGGAAAAGCGCAGCGCCAGTGGTGCTGCGCGTTGAGCCACCTCTAGAATGCGCAACACGACTTCCTGAATGCACAACGCCACTTCAATCTCACTTTTAGCTTTCTTCCTGATGTCCAAAGTGAGCACAGGATATCTTATTGGAAATCTTGTCGAGTCTACTTTCCATAACATCTTGCATTTTTCAATTTGGAGCTCACTTTCCCTATCAAAATCTCAATCTCCCAAGACTGGTCAAAATGTGCGGAATGAGGCTACCAAAATGCAGAGTGTTGTTTCTATCAACTTTTGGAGGTCTTCCTCAAATCCAAATTGAGTTCATGATAGCTCATTGGAAATCTCTCTATGTCTAGTTATCATTTAAATCATTTGACTCATCAAAAAAGTCATTTGGTCACTCCAGCTAAGAGAAAGCTTGATTTTCCCAAGGTCACTCCAGAAGTGCATCAACTCTCCTGAGGAAAATGATGTTTTGGAAATTTCTCCCAAACCATAAGACCTGTGTAAAAATTGAAATAATTTTTTCTTCTTGGGTCTATGGTGGACAAAAACCTCTCTCACTTTTGTTAAATTCTTCTTTTCTTGATCAGAAACATCATTTGAATAAAACCTATCTCGATGTGTGGAACAGGGGATTTGTAGAAATGAAGGGAAATGAAGGGGATGAGGGGCTTCTAATTTCTTGAGAAACTTTTGGGAAGTATGGAGGGATGTTAGGAAGTAGGGGAAAGTGGAATTTCAAGGATTTAGTGAGGGGAAGGGGTTCAAAAGGGCAAAACAGAGGCCTAACCTAGAAAAGTGTCAAATTGTAGCAATAGGCTAGGGTTTGTGGGAAAATGATGATTTTGAGGGATATCAATGATGGGGAGTGTTTAAGAAGGTATATTAAGGATAGGGGAAGGTGTATGAGCATTAGAACACAAGTTTTTTTGATGATTTGACCATCCAAGAAAAATTACCTTCAAAACCCTAGGAGAGGGAAATGACCCTTACCTAAGCAAAACTAAAGCGCAAACAAGGTGTAAAATTACCCATTGGAGCTTGAAATAATGATGATAAATATTTGAATGATGGTATACTCAGCCGAATGGTGACATGGAACAATACTTGGAAAACTTAGGACGGAGTGAAAACAATCCTAGACCTAATACCTAGTGACCAAATTCTACTTGAAGACTCACTGAAATGACAAAATTTGACTTTGACATCCTAAGACCACTTTGTAAGAGCATGTTTGATCGCTGGTGGAAGGCTGCAAATACTGAATCTAACATTGGCTCCATTGGGGATGGTAGCTCCTTGGAGGTGCCAAGAACACCGTAGACCAAGTAGCCTTATCTAGCGGGCATGGAGTAAAAAAAACTCAATCTTAAATACATGACTAAATACTGGTGACTCAAAGACACAAACTAACTTTTATTCAACTAAAAACTGACTCGATACTAAAACACAACTGACAAACTGGAAAAGATGCTCAAAATGGAGCTTATTCAATAAAACCTACTCTAACTATTCCATTCATCACCTAATCAACTGAAATGAAACAACCAATGCAACCAAGTAAGAATTTTGGCTGCTGTTTGAACTCTTTGTTGGTGCTTGCATATGAGCAACGAGAGAGAACTACTGAAATGCAACTCCCATGAAAAATTGGAAACAAATCCAAATTTTCCCAGATTGAATAATATGAATTCTCTACTTGACTCCAAAAATACTACATAAGGATCTTGAAATTCATGTGCACTTGGACTTAGCCCATCCAATGGATTACTTTGCTTCTCCTCATACCATGAATGCAAACTTTCATCTAAGCTTTGTGACGAGACTCCTGATGAAAATGACAAAGAAACCTGTTACACTGAAATTTGTCACCATGACTATCTGCAGTTAATATGGCTCCATCAATAGTCATATTATCCTCCTTGTCAAGCCTTATACCTCTGATCTCCATGTCAAACTTCAAAAAAGAGAGAAAGTCATTAAAATCATGTTTATCTCTGGGTACGCAGGTTCTCTCTACCTTGCCTGCGTGTACGCATCCCAAGCTCATTGTACCTGCGTACTTGTACGCTCTGTAAGTCAAGGGATGGGTGCGTACTCCTGTAAAGGTTAAAAGGCGCGAGTTTCATCTTAAAAAAGTTACTTGTGGTCACTTCTAGAGCTTTCTAGAAGAGTGTTTGATGTGTATTGAGCGTCTCCAGATGGTTCATGCATCCCTATGATAGAGGAACTTATCCCATCAAGAGAGGAGCTACCCCATCCAAAAGAGGGAGTATCCCATTGATTTTGGACCTGAATAACTTCCTCTAGAACACTATAAATACAGGCATTGGGCCAGAGGAGGGGAGGTTGAAAGCTAAACATTCCAAAGGGTAGATGTTGCTGGAATTAGGACTTCCTTGTAGAAACTTGTGAGGAGATATTACCATCCTTTCTTGTTTCATTTGGAAGTGGGTGGGATTATCAAAGTAAAGGAAAACTCTTGCTGGACCCTCGAAGGAACTTGCACAACACCAAGGCTCAGGTTGTAATGGTTTCTTTTGTTTCCTACTAATACAAATAAGTCCATTCTTCTCAACAATTTGTTATTAATGAGTTGTTTCATATACTC
>APFE031380100.1:6753-20081 GCA_000404065.3 Pinus taeda | reverse complement strand
TCTCCGCCCGAAAATAAGGAGTTTTTATATTTGTTAAGTGTTTTAATACATATACGCGGGTTAGGTATGTATGAACCCGCGTATACACGCATTTAACTCAGGGCAATGTCGCGTACAGGGAATAAAACACTGTTTTTTAGATATATGATCAGGTCTGGGAGGAGGGGTTGCCCTAGGCCATGGCTGTAGCATCACAAACCATACTGGTGAGATTTGGAGCTATAACATCGGTTATGTCATGGATACGTTCTTTCTCCACCGTGGCAGTCAATGGATTCCAAATCCTTTTAAATCACGGCTTAATTCCCTGTCGATTCTGCTTCTTTCTATCGGGCGCAATCTCAGCCATCCGATCTGGGTTCCTCCAGATCCAATGTTATACGCACGTCGAGCGCGGTTGACTTGCTCGACAGATAGCATGCGATCACAGTGGCTTTTCTCTCACCTCCGCTGCCACGCGTCGATCACTAAGTGGGATCGCTCCGCTCTCCTCCAAAACCTCTTACCGTTCAAGGGTGCCCCGATTGATATAGTCTCCATGGGCCCCTCGTCATTCCACATCCACTGCCATGGCCACTGGTTCAAGGCATTTTTTGATCGTTGTCTTGGAATTTTCAAGGATTTGTTCAACTCGATATAGTCAAGGTTCTTAATAGTCTTTTGTGGATCCAATTCGGATCACGACCTCCCTACTGAAAAAGCTTTTAGACCACAAAAAGTTGGTTTTCTTCAAGCATCGACTAAGCGAGCAAATTGTTGTCTCACTTGTCCAATCTCAATCCACTTCGCACTGCTTGGCTTCGAACCCTTAAGCCTAATCCTGAGGTATTCCACTTGTCCACTACGCATCGTCCTTACCTTCGTGTCCAGCACTGTATCTTCCTGCAACTCATCAAGATATTCAGGTAGCAGGTCGTCAATAGAAGGTAATTGACTCTGCTCTTCAGGGTCCTCAATCATTGAAGTTTCAAACAACCTCAGCAATCTGCGTTCACGACTGAGTAGATGTGCATGTAAGCTGGAAAATCAAGGGAAGAAGCATTCTCACCAACCTTCTCAAGTATCTTGAAGGGTCCATACCTGATAGGTTTTAGCTTTTTACCTTCACCTTGCATTTTGTCCTTGCTAATATACAGCTAGACTTGCTCTCCACTTGAAAACTATGCTCCATCTGATGCTTATCATGCCTAGCCTTATACTTGGCCTAGCTCTTTTCCAGCTATTCCTGTATTGCCTGGTGGATCTCCTAGATCTGTTAAATGAACCTAGTTGCCTTGTCCACATCACTGTGTTTATCAACCATGGTATCTTTACCAAAGACAAAATCCAAAGGATACCTTAGTATGAAACCAAAATAGGTCTCAAAAGGAGATCTCTATGTAGAAGAGTGTTTGGCTCTATTGTAAGCATGATGCACATAACACAAGTGCTCATCCCAAAGCTTAGGATGTTTTCTGCAATATCCTCTCAGTAACTGGATCACCGTCCTGTTAACTACTTATGTCTGGCCATCTGTTTGTGGGTGAAAAGCTGCTTTTCTTTAATTTGTTGTCCATTAGTTCCCACAGACTTGACCAATACTTCCCCACAAATCGGGTGTCTCGATCAGATACAATAAAAGTGGGTAATCCAAAATGAACCCATACATGTTCAAACAATAATTTTGCAGTTTGTTCAGCTGTAATTTGTTTACTACAGGGTATCAAAATACACATTTTGCTGAACCTATCCACAACAACATATAGATAATCATGACCTTTCCTAGATTTAGGCAGTCCTCTAACAAAATCCATGGAAATGCTTTCCCAAAGGTGAGAAGGAACTATACAAGCCTAGTTTTCTCTTGTTGGCTTGCTTTTAGCACACATAGCACATCCCTTTACATATCTAGAAACTGTCTCATTCATTTTCAGCCAATAGTAGAACCTTTGCAGCTGTGCAACTGTTTTACTTACCCCAAAGTGACCTGATATTAGAAAAGTGTGTGCTTCCCTAATTATCTTTACTCTCTTAGTTTATGGAATGCAGAGTTTCCCACAAGGATATAAGAGTCGGTCCTTCACATGATAGTCCAATTCTTCTACTTTTTTGCCTTGACTCAAAGTTGCATATACATCTTTAAAGTCCATATCCTGAGCATACTGTTCTATGTAGCTTTCATGCAACACAAAATTATGCTTAAGTAGGGTAGATGCATTTATAATGGGTATAGATAACATGTCTGCAACCTTGTTATGTATGCCCTTTTTATATCTGATGATAAATGAAACTGTTGTAGAAACCATATCCATCTGTAATGTCTTGATTGCTACAATTTAGTTTGGGAGTGTAGGTATTGAAGTGGCTGATGATCACTATGTATTACTATTTCTTTTCCCATTAAATAATTTTTCCATTTTTTCACACTCTGAACTAATGCATACAATTCTTTATCATAGGTAGGATAGTTAACTACTACAGGATTAAAAGTCTCAGAATGATAAAACAAAGAAAATCTCAATAAAACCACCTAAAGTCTCTAAAGAACCAAACAATTGAATCACATGCCTAAAAAATCTAAGAGTTAAAACCACACTCAAAAAGTAACTTTCCGTACCAAAAACACTAGTTGGTGATGAAATCCAACGTTGTAGAATTTAATACAGAAAGGGCGGTTGGAACAGTTACCCCGACAACCTACTTAATGAAACAGACCGGCACAAGTTTCTTCACAAAACCGTCTAGAGTGAAGAGAACCCCCCAGAGAGTCCAAGTGAGTCTAGTCGACGTCTGCTCCAAGTACAGTGATACTCGTCCTTCACCATCACCTTAGGAAATAGTCTTAAGTTTATGGAGACTGAGGTTACCAACAATAACAAATATAACTGGGGGAAAAGTCTACAATCCGATCTACACGCAAGGGTAGAGTAACAAAGCTCAATCCCCTTGATGGCTCCTCGACATGATCAATCCGAAGTTTACCAGCAAGTGACCCCAGGCTCCTCGACAATGGTTAATCCGAGGTTTACCATTTATAATACGTGCAAATCTTCTATCATTCCCAATGAGACAGACATGATTCTCTCAAGCATTCGGACATGATCTCTTGATTGACTCCCTTAAGAGAAGCTTCCTAGATTATATCAATTACAATTGAATTTATTTCCTACCGCAAGATATAGCTACTTGTTTGTTTTAACTATCTTGGAGAGTTAATTACTCTCTACTCCAAGATACTAGCCTAAGCTATATTGGTGATAAGAGCCCTAGAAATAAAAAGATTGCTAGATCAATTTTAATTAAGAGTTACTTTTATGGGTTGTTTCTTAAGTCAATAGGTATGGAAATGAAACTTTTATGGTGTGAAGACTCGACTCCAAAAACATTAAAAAATGCACCTAAAATGATAAACAATTTGTTTTTCCTTCAATGAATTTCTAGCTAAAAGAAAGAGTTTGAGAATGTTTCAACATGTAAATGAAAAGAAATATTTTTGTGTTTTTCAATAAGAACTCAAAAAGAGGCTACTAATTATGCTCACAAAAAATCCCTTTTCTTTTTCAACACTCAAAACTACGAAAAACAATTCTTTCAAAAGAGATTCTACAATTTCTAGAAAACACTCAAAACTACAAAAAACTAATCTTGAGATCTAAAAACTTCTAAAAACCTAATGTATAAAAGCTTCAAATCTTTTTGAGGACGTTTTACTTAGTTATTCAATAAACTAAGGATTAATTCGTTCAGAATAAAAAATAAATCAAAAAACATCCAGCTATGTTTCCTTTTATAAAAATGAAATTTAAAACTTATGACCAAGTTCGTTCAAAGATTTGCAAAGAGAAAACGAAATCTATTTCTCACCAAGGGCAGATTTCACAAACTAGCCAAATTCATCAAGAAGACAAAAAAACACCAGGGTGATCTAAGGTTTCTTAGGCTTCTAATCTTTGAGTCACTACAGAGACCAAGTGAAAACAAATCCAGGCATGCAAAACTTCTAGAAAATCATCTAAAACAAAAATACGAATGAAACTTATTCACAAGAGATTTTTGACAGAACACATGCAGATCTGGGTAGATACTAAAAGTCATAAATAAAACCCAAACTTAACTGGAAGAAAACATTTTAGGTTTCTCAAAACTTTCTCAAGGTCCGCAGGCTTCCAGAAGAACCAGATGCAGTACCGCTCTGTGTACCAAAGGAAAAGTGCAGAGATGTCCGCACTGTCTATAAAAAGAAAGTGCGGTCCTCTAAAAATTTCAAAAAAACAAAAAATAATCTAGATCCTAAAAACTACCCAATCCCACACACATCAAGCAAAAATTAGAAATAAGAACAAGTTTCTCAAGTCAAAGACAAAGGAAAACCAAAAACCAAATTCAGTTCCCCAGCGGAGTCGCCAATTTGTTGGCCGGATAAATCGATCTTGCGGACAAGGCCAATCTCCCTAGTATCAAAATATATCTAGAAACAAGCAGAACAAGGAAATCTACCTTTCTCTAAACATATTACGATTCATTAATAAAAACTATAGAGGTGTTTAGACCCTACCTTAAGTCCTCAGGTGTCTTTTCCTTTACAACCATCAGTACACCTCATAAGAAACCATACCCATTAGGTTGGTTGAATGATAAAGAACAACTACAAGTGACTAGATAGTGCAAACTCAAGTTTTCTTTTGGGTCAACATTTGTAGATGAGGTTGAGTTAGATGTAATTCCTTTGGATATATGTGGAATTGTTTTAGGAAGTCCTTACTTGTATGATAGAAAGGCTATTTCCTATAGAGCTGAGAACAAGTATCTACTTGTTAAAGATGGAATCGAATACTTTGTAAGAGCTCACAAGCTCAAGGATAATTATACTCTTATAAACTCAGGACAGATGAAAAGAATGATAAATTCATACAAACAGTTCTTACTGATGGTTGTAAAGGAAAAGACACCTGAGGACTTAAGGTAGGGTTTAAACACCTCTATAGTTTTTATTAATGAATCGTAATATGTTTAGAGAAAGGTAGATTTGCTTTTTCTACTTGTTTCTAGATATATTTTGATACTAGGGAGATTGGCCTTGTCCGCAAAATCGATTTATCCGGCCAACAAATTGGCGACTCTGCTGGGGAACTGAATTTGGTTTTTGGTTTTCCTTTGTCTTTGACTTGAGAAACTTGTTCTTGTTTCTGATTTTTTCTTGATGTGTGTGGGATTTTGTAGTTTTTAGGATCTAGATTATTTTTTGTTTTTTCGAAATTTTCAGAGGACCGCACTTTCTTTTTATAGAGAGTGCGGACATCTCTGCACTTTTCCTTTGGTACACAGAGCGGTACTGCATCTGGTTCTTCTGGAAGCCTGTGGACCTTGAGAAATTTTTTGAAAAACCTAAAATGTTTTCTTCCAGTTAATTTTAGGTTTCATTTATGACTTTTAGTATCTACCTAGATCTGCATGTGTTCTGTCAAAAATCTCTTGTGAATAAGTTCCATTCCTATTTTTGTTTTAAATGATTTTCTAGAAGTTTTGCATGCCTGGATTGGTTTTCACTTGGTCTCTATAGTGATTCAAAGATTAGAAGCCTAAGAAACCTTAGATCACCTTGGTGTCTTTTTGTCTTCTTGATGAGTTTGGCTAGTTTGTGAAATCTGCCCTTGGTGAGAAATAGATTTCGTTTTCTCTTTGCAAATCTTTTAACGAACTTGGTCATAAGTTTTGAATTTCATTTTTATAAAAGGAAACATAACTGGATGTTTTTTGATTGATTTGTTATTCTGAACGAATTAATCCTTAGTTTATTGAATAACTAATTAAAATGTCCTAAAAAATATTTGAAGCTTTTATACATTAGGTTTTTAGAAGTTTTTAGATCTCAAGATTAGTTTTTTGTAGTTTTGAGTGTTTTCTAGAAATTGTAGAATCTGTTTTGAAAGAATTGTTTTTTGTAGTTTTCAGTGTTGAAAAAGAAAAGGGATTTTTTGTGAGCATAATTAGTAGCCCTCGTTTTAAGTTCTTATTAAAAAGACAAATATTTTCTTTTCATTTACATATTGAAAGAAAGATATATATATATATATAATAATATATATATATATATATATATATATATATATATATATATAATTATATATATATATATATATATATATATATATATATATATATATATATTTTCCGAGAAAAATTACATTCTCAAAACTCTTTATTTTAGCTAGAAATTCATTGAAGGAAAACAAATTGTTTATCATTTTAGGTGCATTTTTTAATATTTTTGGAGTCGAGTCTTCACACCACATCAAAAGTTTCATTTCCATACCTATTGACTTAAGAAACAACCCATAAAAGTAACGCTTAATTAAAATTGATCTAGCAATCTTTTTATTTCTAGGGCTCTTATCACTAATATAGCTTAGGCTAGTATCTTGGAGTAGAGAGTAATTAACTCTCCAAGATAGTTAAAACAAACAAGTAGCTATATCTTGCGGTAGGAAATAAATTCAATTGTAATTGATATAATCTAGGGAGCTTCTCTTAAGGGAGTCAATCAAGAGATCATGTCCGAACGTTTGAGACAATCGAGTATGTCTCAATGGGAAAGATAGAAGATTTGTGCGTATTATAAACGGTAAACCTCGGATTAACCATTGTCGAGGAGCTTGGGGTCACTTGTTGGTAAACCTCGGATTGATCATGTTGAGGAGCCATCAAGGGGATTGAGCTTTGTTACTCTGCCCTTGCGTGTAGATCGGATCGTAGACTTTTCCCCCAGTTATATTTGTTATTGTTGGTAACCTCAGTGGCCATAAACTTAAGATTAATTCCTAAGGTGATGGTGAAGGACAGGTATCACTGTACCTGGAGCAGATGTCGACTAGACTCACTTGGAATCTCTGGGGGATTCTCTTCACTCTAGATGGTTTTGTGAAGAAACTTGTGCCAGTCTGTTTCATTAAGTAGGTTGTCGGGGTAACTGTTCCAACCGCCCTTTCTGTATTAAATTCTACGACGTTGGATTTCATCACCAACTAGTGTTTTTGGTACGGAAAGTTACTTTTTGAGTGTGGTTTGAACTCTTATATTTTTTAGGCATGTGATTCAATTGTTTGGTTCTTTAGAGACTTTAGGTGGTTTTATTGAGATTTTCGTTGTTTGCGTGTGAGTAATTAAATATTTAATCGTGGCTAAATTACCGACACAATCCCGTAGAATTCGAGGGAAACCTCCAGAGTATACACCAAGCTAGCTTGAAGGGCTACAAGCTCTTGTATCACCTAGTGACAGTAGAGTTGGGTCATCGAAATCCGGAGAGTCATCTTTAATTTTTCATCTTGATTATTAAGTTCAAGCAACAGAGTATATTTTCGAACCAATTTCATTTTCCGAAGTTACTGGTAGTATTTCTCCTACTAGTGAGTTAATTGAAGAACCTGAAATTTCTGAGCCTAAAACCGAACCTGCTGCTACCCCATCTTGAGGATTTGCTTCACCAACTTCTAGTGGTCCTGGTTCACCCAGGGTAGGAAGTATCATTACCCAAAATCTTCCTTCTAGACTCATTTCTATTGAAGAACTTGTTAGTCCGGACGAAGACATAACTCTCCCTGAAAATCAACCGACCTTAGAACTTAGAGCGTGTGAATCAATTTTTACAGTCCTTTTAGGAGTGATGCTTGGTACGTATCATTGACAAACTTTTTAGAAAACCCGGGCCTTAGTTTTTCACCACCTCGAATTCATTTTCATCCTACACCCAAAGGTTATTATCCTCCTTTGAATATGTTGAAACGGTCATCCATGTTTTCCCACACACTGGAAACATTTTTATATGGCGGTCATTCTGTTCCGTCAGGGTATCACTCACTCACTGGTACTTTTCTAGGAGCATCTCCTCAACCAATTGAACATGAGATATCAGCTGGTAATAATGGAACTCAACCGTTGAGCGTAGAAGAAATTCTTATGATGTTTGGCACTATTCCAAATTCGCAAACTCAAGGTAGTCAGTTACCACCTAGAGGGAAACCTCAAGGTAGTTAGTTAATGCCTGGAGGGTAACCTCAAGGTAGTCAGTTACCACCTAGGGGGCAACCTCAAGGTACTCAATTACTGCCTGGGGGGCAACCTCAAGGTAGTCAGTTACCGCCTGGGGGACAACCTCAAGGTAGTCAGTTACCGCCTGGGGGGCAACCTCAAGGACAGTACATACCTTCAGGATAGTACATACCTCAAGGTCAGCCCCAGACTCAATACATACCTCAAGGTCAACTCCAGTATCAATATATACCTCAAGGTCAACCCCAGTTTCAATATGTGCCTCAAGGTTATCAACCTCAAGGTTAGTACCCAACTCAAGGTTTCCAACCGCCTTCTGGTCAACCATTTGTAAAAGGAGATGGAAATGTACCTCTCAATTATCATCCCTATGCTCAACCCGGTTATGGTCCTCAATATGATCAACCTTTTATGGGTCCATACCCTAGAATGAACATGGTTTGGGATCCATCTCAAACTCAACAGATTTTGCAACCTAATGTGCAGTTATCAAGTTAAATTGGACAACCTTTGGTTTCTGGTCCAACCCAGCAACCTGTCCAGCCTATTGTTCAAACTTCTGCACCTGGTGTAGTTCTAGAGCCCAGGCCTAGTTCACCTCGAACTCTGCCTCAAACTACTATTGCAACTACTGCAGCTTCTGTTCAATCTACCCCGCCTACTTTTGGAGTATCAATAGCTCCGGTTTCTACTGTTTCTGTGTCAGTGCAAATTCCTCAAGCCTCTTTACCACAGTCAGGACCTACAGTTCAAGCTTCAGTTCATATTCCAGTAGGACAACCCGGTCTAAGTACGGTTGTTACAAGTCAACCGCAATTCACTTATCAACCATACCAAGGATAGTATCAATTCGGTCATACTATACAAAACCCAGTTTATTAGTATCAACCGTACCCTGGATATACTTATCAGCAACCTCAACAACCCCAATTTGGTCCGGTTAATCCTGGTTTTCTCGGAGGATATAATATTCCTAATGCAAATCCAATTCTAGGTTATCCTGGATATCCTCCTCCTAGGGATGGTCTTGTTACCCAAGGTTTTCGCGACCCTAACCATCAGTTACCTTTTATTGCAACTTTGGATTTACCTAATGTGTCGCGCCTCACGAACGATCCAATTTACTATATTTTGTATTGGCCGCCAATGCCTAATAAGTTTCCCAATGATATCCCAAAGTTTGAGAGTAAGTTAGGAGAAGATCCTTCAAATCATGTGATGACTTATCACCTTTGGTGTGCATCTAATTCCATTATCGATGATTCAATTCACTTATGTCTTTTCAATGCACTTTGATTGGTCTTACTGCCAAATGGTACATTGAGTTACCATGAGGCTCTTTTTATAATTTTAGTCAGTTAGCCACATCTTTCTTAACTCATTTTCAGTTGTCTGTCAGATACAACAATGGCACAGAAATATTAACTTCATTAAAAAAGTCAACGTGCACATATATTTCAGATCATATTCATAAATGGCGACGTAGACGATGTTTAGTGAAATTTTTTATTCTGGATAAAATTTTAGCGAAATGGTTCGTTAAATCATTATTATCTAAAATCACTGAAGATGTAGCTAAGGCAGGAGTTTTTACTGAAGAGCAAGTAATTTCTCAGGCTAAGTACCTTTACCTCGTCTATACGTTGTCAGGTACTTTAAATGAAAAAATCCTCAACCTTCCAAAACACAATCAAATAACTGCAGCTCCTTCAGAGTCTCATGCCACTGATAGTATGATTGGTTCAGTTAGTACCAAAAGCAAGAAGAAATATTCAAAGAATTATTCTCCTATTATAACTTTCCCAGATTCCCAGAGAGGAGACTCTTCCACTGAAATTACTGCTTATATCCATGTTGTAGAATTATCTACAGCCAAATTGAAATCCGACAGTAAAAAGAAGGGGAAGAAGAAAAATAAGCAAAAATCAAAAGAGAAATCAGATAAAAATGAATCTACTGACGAGAAATGTAAACCTTGCTATCCTTGTCTCATTTGTGACGAGGAGCATTTTACAAGAGATTGCCCACATCGAGCTGAGGTTTCAAAAATAGTCAAAGGTTCTCAAATGCCTGTTGTCTTGAAGGATCCTTTTCCTAGCCAGGATAGTAAGATGATCGGTTATTCCTCAAATGCATCAAAAGAACCCATTATGGTGATGTCTCATGTCAGGATTGCGATGCAATCGCAAGATTATGGTAGTAAAAATCATGTTGGTGGTAAAGAAGCAGAATCTTCTAATTCAAACCCATCAACTTCAACTCGTTCTGGTTCTGATCCGCTATAGATCGAGAAACCTAACCTAGACTTAGTAATCAAAACGCCTGCTAAAGGTATACTTCAGAAGTCATCTTTCAATCCACATGCGAGAGCTGCTCAGAATTATAACATTGTTGAAGACTTAGCTATTTCCCCTTCAGCAATGTCGGCTTTGGAGGTGTTGCAATCATGCCCAGCACAGCGTAAATTACTATTGTCTGCTATAGGAGCTGTTGATATTCAGGATTTGAACCTAATAATCTTCGATTTAGAAAATAATACACCTTGCCTACCTCATCAAATGGCTTTCCAGATTCCAGTGTTAGTAAAAAATAGACCTTGCTTTCGGACTGTGATGATGAGGTAGCTTCTATGTGTATTACGTCGATCCAGTGTTGGAGATCGATTTGTTCTCCGACATTAAACCAATCCCCGAAGATTCTAAAGGCTTTTGATGGACAAGGGTTCCATCCTTTTAGAATTTTGTAGGATTTACCTATAGGGGTTGAAGGAAAAACTATAAATCTAGATGTAGAAGTGGCTGATACCCCTCTAGATTACAACCTTCTCTTGGATCACAGTTGGTCTGATGCTATGACTGCTATTGTTTCATGAGTATTTAGGCTTATCAAGTTTCCTCATAATGGAAAGATCATTACGATAGACTAGCTGACTTAATTTTTTTCTGACCCAGCCTCTTCAGATAGTATTCAACATGTCGGTAAAACAGATATCCCTTACAAGGATTGATCCAAATCAGATCCACAAAAGACTGTTAAGAACCTTGACTATATCGAGTTGAACAAATCCTTGAAAATTCCAAGACAGCGATAAAAAAATGCCTTGAACCAGTGGTCATGGAAGCCAATGTGGAATGACGAGGACCTCGGTCAAATCGCGCTGACCGAGGCCCATGGAGACTGCGCAAGAGGTCAAAGCAGCCCCTGGGAGCCCTGGATCAGGAAAAGGAGGCGATTTTGATGTGCTAATCGCACATCGTTGGGCAAACAAGGCTAAAATGGAAAAGCCTTAAGCACTCGGTCACGTTGGGGGCCGGAGAACCACGGGTGGAGAAACAAAAAGCGCTAAAGGACAAAGGTGGGACCCAAACTCTGGAAAACCGGCGGTATCGATTGGGGCGCCCTTGAATGGTAAGAGGTTTTGGAGGAGAGTGGAGTGATCCCACTCAACGATCGACGCATGGCAGTGGAGGTGAGAGAAAAACTGCTGTGATCGCATGCTATCGGTCGAGCAAGTCAACCACGCTCGACGTGCATATGACATTGGATCTGAAGGAGCCCAGATCGGACGGCTGAGATTGCGCTCGACAGAAAGAAGCAGAATCAATAGGGAATTAAGCCGTGATTTAAAGGAATTTGGAATCCGTTGACCGCCAAAGTGGAGAAAGAACGTATCCACGACATAACTGAAGAAATGAATCGACGAGCAGACTGGCATTGTTCCGATGGGGACACGTGGCACTTCCTGAGCATTCATGTTGACGCCGAACAGGGAACTCCAAGTGCAGCTGCAGAAGGAGAACCGACGCAGGCGAGAGAGGAACCGAATAGGCATAGGGATTGAATGGTTAAAGCCAGGAACATAAACAATTGAAGAGGAGATTTTTAGAGGAGTCCAAGCGACCAAGAGAGATAATGAATAGTGCACCCGAGAGGAGGACTGAACACAGAGAACAGTAAAGCCAAGCAGAGTAGACAGAGGGTTGAGCTGACCACAGGCAGCATCGAGCACCAGAGAGCTTGAAGATTCAAGCCTTCCCATAGAGGAATATGTCGGGACTGAGCATCACATTTGGCTCTTTCCATTGTAGATCGAGGGTCACAGAGCTGGTAGGAAGAACAAGAGTCTATGTACTCCGAGTGGCTTGGGGAATCCAAGAACCACCCTACCTAGCAAAATCTGCTTCAGGAGAACCCACATTGGGTCCTTGTATTGTAATTTCTCTGCTTAAAGACACAATAAAACAAGGCCACCACTGAAGCTGGACCAGAGACGTAGCCCTAGAGAATAGGGTGAACCCCTTATTAAAAAAATTGTTTGTGTCTTTGTGTTGCTTACTGTATTTCTCTGTTGTCTTTCCATTTAAATGTCTGTGTATTGGAAATCTGATCAATCCGTTGTTTCAATAACACACAACACACACACACCATCACATGAGTCTGTAATACCTTTTGTTTAATAAATCTTCAACTCAGGTCACTCATAGGGTGATTATCAAATCAAGTGGTATCAGAGCACTAGGCTGTAAGGTTAGACAAGCTTGTGTTGGTTTAGCTATGAATGCTCACTATATCAAAGCTCAAATTAGGAGAAGGAGAGTTAGTGGAAACTAATCCTGAAATTGGGAGAGTCTATTCTCAGAAGACAATGTCAGAGGAAGGTTCTATAGGGCCAGACCCTCAATTCATAGAAAGTTCTATCTATAAAGTCTATGGTAGAAGAAATGTATGGGGACTCTAGAAAGCATAAGGATGAAGATTCATCAGGCTCTAAACGAGATAAAGAAGAAGATGAATCTCATTCCCATGACCACTCCAAAGGAAAGGGGAAAGAAGAAAGCTTTCCTACACCTCCTAATAGCCCTGTGCATAATAAGAAAGCATCCTTGATTAAACTGGATGTCAAATTTGATTTAACTATATATGATGGAGAGCTAAATGCTGAAACGTTGGACAACTGGATTAGACAAATTGATGTGTATTGCAGAGTACAGAACATAGACTCGAACAAGAGTAAGATTCAGTTGGCAAGCCTACGCCTAGGAGGCACTGCCTTAGTTTGGCGGGAAGGAAAAACCCAAGCTGATATAAAAAGACATGGTAAGACCATCTCTGTCTGGAGTGAATTTGCTGCTGCAATCAAAAAGCAGTTCTATCCATTGGCCTACATGCAACAAGCCATTATGAGTTGGAAAACTCTTCGGCAGTTGAAAGGGAAAAGTGTACAAGGGTATACTCAAGAGTTCAGAAAGAGAGCATTGATGTTGGGTATCTCATTAGACTCACCAAAAACTCTTTTGAAG
>APFE031380095.1:0-28991 GCA_000404065.3 Pinus taeda | reverse complement strand
CTTCAAAATATTATAATTCTACACCTTGTATATATGTTTTGTAGAAGAAATATTTAAAATAAAGTTTCAATTTTATAAATTTATTATCTTAGGCTAATATTTATTTAAAACATGAAATCAATACATCTAAATTTATTTTAATTATATTAAAATTTGATTCGTTTCAAATATTTAGTTGTAATATTATTAGTCCCTACCCACAGGGCCTCGCAGGGACTATATCAATCGGTTTTTGATAAGCATTAGTTCGATACTTAAATCAATGGTTATTTTTCTATTTTAACCGAAGTTCTTTTATATTAATGAAATGATTTTTCTTTTTAACCAATGAGCAAAATCAAATATTCCTTTTTAACCAATTAAAGGATTCATCATCTTATTTAGCCTCATATTGAGGCCAAGGCAATTTAAATGAACCATTTTTCATTTTGAAACTCAAACTAATGAGTAAAGACATCATATAAATGTTCATATGGATTACTGTTGTTTTAATGTTAACATTAATTCATAGACATTAAATGTTAGTAACATATATCTCGGAGTTTCAATAAGATTGAGATATTATAATTTTTTATTTTAAATATGTGTTTTTGACGTGTCTAGAGAACTATTGCGGTGTCAAAATTGTGGTTTGCATGAGAACCATACTTGACAATTATTGACAATTGTTGTTTGCATGAGAACCCGATCTGGCAGGGAATGCTGCTACACAACAATATTTCTGAAATTTTTGATATGGCAATATTTCTGATTTGCCTCTTGGCTCGAATAGTCACAATTGCTTCAATGTTTGCTACACAATATTTTTGTTTATTCACTCTTGTTCATTCACTATTTTTGGATGGAGTAGTGGCAATTGCTTCAATTACACTCGCAATTGCAGCAATGTTTTTTGGTAGTGAGCACTTACGTTTTCTGTTGGCGACCACTTAAGAGCATCTTTTTTGGTGGCAACCACTTAAGAGCATGCAAGAATGATAGTTTAGCAACAACAATTTCTTTTGCTGAGCCTGCAAGAATGATAGTTTAACAACACTAGCGTCTTCTGTTGAGCCTGTAGGAATGATAGTTTAGCAACAATAGCTTCTTCTGCTGAGCCTGCAGGAATGATAGTTTAGCAACAACAACGTATTTTGTTGAGCCTGCAAGAATGATTGCAAGAATGATAGTTTAGCAACAACTTCTTCTACTCTAATTAAAGGGTTTTGACAGCTTGGGCTTCAACTAGGCTTCAACTTGGCTTTTGGGTAAATTATCTTGACAACATCTTCTTCTGATTCTTGTACTCTAATTAAAGGGTCTTGATAGCTCCGGCTTCAAATTTTTCTTGCTCTAATTAAAGGGTTTTGGGTTTGACAACTTTGGCTTCAACTTCTTGCCATAAAAATTTAGAAATTTTTCCTATTTCTATACTAAGTCTACTGGAATAAATAGAAAAAATAGAAACTTTTCCTATTTCTATACTAAATCTACTGGAATAACTCTACTAGAATTTGTTTACCTAAAACAACGCTCACCAGTACACCCAGGTTGGCTTGTAAGGAGATACACATCGGATAGAGGAAGGCACCTGGTATCTTAATACATGCACCATCTACCTATCAATTCTGCTTTTGATTTATCTTTCTTCCATTTTTATTTGCTTTGTAGACAGATTTTGAAGTAGTGGATTGAATGTTTCATGATGCAAAAAATGTTGGAGGCCTTCATTATAATTATGAATTTCACATAGCTGTTGTATTTGCTTTTATTAGATGTGATTCTTGTGAGCAGCAAATAATGTTGAAGGATTGGCATCATTTACCCAGGCGTCAAGATGCTTCAATGTACTCATAAAGGCAAAGCCGCATTCCAAACTCGTATCACCTGAAAAACAGTACAGGAAGTAGGGCAGGCCACTTCTGAATGTGCTCCATGACGAAACACTTTCATTTCATTTGGATGAAGGAAAAATGGCAAGCTTGTTCAGTTCCTGCTCTCCTTTCACTCTCCGCTCATAGTGGTGAGTTCTAGTCCTGCTTGCATTCTTATTAAGGAATTCAAACTCTATTTACAAGAAATTGAAAGGGATTTTTAATTATTCAATTATCTGGTTCAAAACACTATAGATCACTAGAAAACTACCCTCTTTTTTACTTAGCTATGCGAAGGTGAGGAAATTTATCACCACCACTCGTTTCATTAAGTCTCAATAGTGAAAACACCACCAATGCCAGTTGTTTCCTAGAAGCAAGGGTATACAAACCAATTCCAAAAGCACTAGTAGCATTTGAATCAGCAGTTGCAATGCTAGTGTAAAATCCTTCAGTTGCAAATATAATTCCTATTTGAAATCCATGACTTGTTCCAAAATGACCTTACCTCTTTCTTTTTTAGACTCAGTTGATAGGTGCTTAATTGATAGGCAGATTACTCTTATCTATACATGTCTTACTTTGCCTCTGCTGCTAGTGTTGGCTCTGTTGTCGGTGGTGTAGCTACTTCGACTGGATCGACTCGGTAAGCTGGTGAAAGGTTATAAGCCTGGTCCAACCCTACTTCTTTTTTACCATTACCACATACACCACCTTTCGGTCTTAAAATTCCCTTATCTGAAAGTGTGGTACAACCAACTGGGATTGTTGGGTGGCATGGTTGGATTGGGTAGCAAGGCCATATTTCATTAGCGAGGTTGTTTCAATTGAATCTCGGGCACATACCGAACATTTAGTGTGGAGAGGAGATACATGGGCTGCATGCAAGCTACATGTGCCCAACCACAAGCTTTATATTTTCTATATTTAACTTTATGTTCCTTATTTAACCACCTACAAGTTTTACTTTTCTATCTTTTATTTATTTAATTCTTTTATTTTTTATTAATTTCTATGTCCAACAAGATGACAGACAAAGGAGTTTCCTAAGGACAGGAACCCCAAACAGCATTATCTTGATATTTTACTCATTAAAAGAGATCATGATTTATGTAGCGATGCAGCGTAGTCTTGGCGATGTGACCCTGAAAGACGTCTATGATCTGTTGGAGAAATCATCATCGTCTGTAAGTGCTTCAATAATCACAACCTTCTTAACCATGTCAACAATTTTCAATGAAGTTTTATTCAAAGATATTTGTAGCATGCTCTATTGTAATCCATTTTTGTGTTTATGTAACAAATAGGTAGTAGAAGTGCACAGAAGACTACGAATTTCCTATTTGTTTCTCTTACAGGTGCAGGCTTAACATGAGTTGTTGCACCTATAACATGAGCTGACTTGGCTGTAGCTAGGATTTATGGTGGCATCGTTTCCTTGAGTGCTCGTCGGGGCTTCAGACAGAGCTTAATTGGTCCCTTACTTTCAATAGCCCATTGTCAAAGTAGTTCTATTACAATCGGAATGCTACTGGAAGGTACACTAGGAAAACTGCTGTTTTTCTCAAGAAAGGATGTGGGTCCTGTTTATGCATGCCTTGATGTTGTTGAAACTCTTACCTCGCCTGCTTTAGCAACCTTTGTTTATACCTATGTGAGATCTACTAGTGTGAAAGTGCTTAGGCAACTCAATCCATTGGCTCTGGATCTGAAAATGGTTCTTAATTAATAGGCTTCGAGTTATCCAATTGGATATGGAACATAGAGGGTTGATGGCTCTCGAACTGCTTTGGTTGTTGCTTGTTAAGACTTAGTAGAAACTCAATTCACAGAATAATATACTTCCCCCACCTTTGCTTGTTATGCAGTCTCTTCCCTTACTCTTGCCTATAACTTTGTTGCATCTCACTAGTAAATGGTCACTTATACTAGCTTTGATGCTTATGGATAAACTAGATCACTGACTAGATCATCGACTGGATCAACAAGATAAGATACTGATGGCAGTTCTATTGCTTAAGCAACATAATATCCAGGCTCTGATACTCCCAAATTTCTCAGAGAATTTATCTAATCTTCAGAATATCAATCCGCGCTACTGTAAAAGTTTGGAGGTGCTTCCAAATTCCATAGAGAATTTAAGGAATCTCTAAGAGATCAATTTGATGCATTGTAAAAGTTTGAAAGTTCTTCCAATTCTGGCACATTAACAGGTGCAAGGTAAACTTAAACGCAACAAATAGGGCTCAAACTACTACGATTGGTACGTTCACTTAAATTGGATAAACTAGATCCGTCGTTGGTGAATTTGGAACTTTATCCTAAAAGTGCTTACTAAACACGACAAGGACTTGTTGCTTGCAACTCCCCTTGTTTAACTTAATAAAACTTAGAAATCTAACATTTATATAGATAACTAATAATAAAACTATTTATAAATTTATTATATTAATATTTCAATATTAATATTATATTTATAATATTTTTATTTATTTGCAATATTTTTTTATATATATATATATATATATATAAGATATATATAACTATTATATTAAATGGAAAGATCGTTGTTTTAGTCTAACTATTTGAAAACAATATAATTTAACATTCAAAGTATTGTGATCTTAAGCATATCATATATGTGGAAAGTTTCTAACCAAATATAAAACACAAACAATGGTTTGAACAAAAATACTAATTGAGAGGACACATAAATATGTAGCTATCTTTTTTTTTTTGTAAACAAGGTAGTACTTTCTATATTTACTTTTCCAAAATTTACAGTCACAACACATCGAATAACCAGCCACCTGCCTGAGGGAAACCAAGTGGCCATCGATCAACATTGTATCCACTCCAAAATTTAAATAAGTTCATCATAATCATCAGTATCTCCCAAGTTCTTCTCTCTGGCCTTTCAGACATAAACATTCAAAAAACTATAGACAAAAAAACTAACGATAAAGCAGCTACTCCTCATTTGAGGAGGCTATCTGAAAAGTTTCCTTCTCTTCCGGATTCATCATCTTCTTTTTGGTGTTCTGCGGCTTCACCCTTGGGCCTGGGAGCTCTCATCTATGTTGAAGAAATTTCCACTTTAGCTCGGACAGAGTCTACTCGATGCAACCCAATGCAAGATTGTTCCTATATGTTTGTATCTATATGGTTGTCAATTCCTTCATCATTTCCCCTCTGCCAAGTTCTGGTTCCTTATTTCACTCCTGTCAATTCACCACTTCTCCTTCCATGTGCTCCTGATGGAGGGTCATAGCGCGAGCAACTATGTGTTTCATGATCTAGTATTGTTGCAAAGTCTTGGTATAGAGAGATTGCTTACCATTTGTTGTGCCTAGGTCTTGTACCATTTCTTCCCACTCATGCAGGGGAAGGTCTCTGCCTTGAAGTTCGTTTATATTAATGAAATGATTTTTCTTTTTAACCAATGAGTGAAATCAAATATTTCTTTTTAACCAATTAAAGGATTCATCGTCTTATTTGGCCTCATATCGAGGCCAATGCAATTTAAAAGCAATTTAAATGAACCATTTTTCATTTTGAAACTTAAACTAATGAGTAAAGACATCATATAAATTTTCATATGGATTACTGTTGGTTTAATGTTAACATTAATTCATAGACATTAAATATTAGTAACATATATCTCAGAGTTCCAATAAGATTGAGATATTATAATTTTTTTTTTTAAATATGTCTTTTTGACGTGTCTAGAGAACTACTATCGTGTCAAAATTGTGGTTTGCATGAGAACCATACTTGACAATTATTCACAATTGTTGTTTGCATGAGAACCCGATCTGGCAGGGAACGCTGCTACACAACAATATTTCTGAAATTTCTGATTTGGCGATATTTCTGATTTGACTCTTGGCTCGAATAGTCACAATTGCTTCAATGTTTGCTACACAATATTTATGTTTATTCACTCTTGTTCATTCACTATTCTTGGATGGAATAGTGGCAATTGCTTGAAAAACACTCGCAATTGTAGCAATGTTTTCTGGTGGTGAGCACTTATGTTTTTTGGTGGCGACCACTTAAGAGCATGTTTTTGGTGGCAACCACTTAAGGGCATGCAGGAATGATACTTTAGCAACAACAACTTCTTCTGTTGAGCCTGCAGGAATGATAGTTTAGCAACAATAGCGTCTTCTGTTGAGCCTACAGGAATGATAGTTTAGCAACAATAACTTCTTCTGATGAGCCTGCAGGAATGATAGTTTAGCAACAACAACTTCTTTTGTTGAGCCTGCAGGAATGATTGCAAGAATTATTGTTTAGCAACAACTTCTTCTGCTCTAATTAAATGGTTTTGACATATTGGGCTTCAACTGGGCTTCAACTTGGCTTTTGGGTAAATTATCTTGACAACGTCTTCTTCTGATTCTTCTACTCTAATTAAAGGGCCTTGATAGCTCTGGCTTCAACTTTTTCTTACTCTAATTAAAGGGTTTTGGGTTTGATCAAGGGATAAAACTACAATAATAGTAAAGGGGTCACTAGATTATAGGACCTAACATCCCCTTCTTCAAAAAAGTGTTTTTGTCCAATGCTTGAGTAGTTTGATGCTATTGTATAACATTTGATCCTCCATGTGGATCTTCCATAGAATAGTTTGAAAAGCAGCTCACAAAAAAGATAGGAAGAGAGATAGTGCCTTAGACTCAGCCTCTTCGAGGGGAAACCTCCTTTACATTACAACAGTTGAACAATTCTTAGATATCAAATAAAAACTTCTTTATATAATATAGGAGTCTAAGGAGTCACAATATAAACCAGCCAACCTAACAATAATAATATAAAGCCACAAAAATAACAATAGAGGGATTCTATGGGGCATAGTAATAAAAATATGGGGACAATAGTGGCACATCAATATTAATAAGGGATACAACTACAATAGTAATGGGGGAATCACTAGTATTATAGGGACCTAACGGTTGGCTCTGTTGTTGGTGGTGCAGCTACTTCGACTGGTTCGACTGGATCAACTTGGTAATTTGGTGAAAGGTTATAAGCCCGGTCCAACCCTACTTCTTTTTTACCATTACCACATACACCACCTTTCGGTCTTAAAATTCCCACATATGAAAGTGTGGTACAACCTGCTGGGATTGTTGGGTGGCATGGTTGGACTGGGTAGCAAGGCCATCTTTCATTAGCGAGGCTGTTTCAGTTGAATCTCGGGCACATACCGAACATTTAGTGTGGAGAGGGGATACATGGGCTGCATCCAAGCTACATGTGCCCACCCGCAAGCTTTATATTTTCTATATTTTACTTTATGTTCCTTTATTTAACCACCTACAAGTTTTACTTTTCTATTTTCTATTTTTTATTAATTTCTATGTCCAACAGGATGACAGACAAAGGAGTTTCCTAGGGACAGGGACCCCAAATGACATTATCATGATATTTTACTCATTAAAAGAGATCATGATTTATGTAGCGATGCAACGTAGCCTTGGCGGTGTGACGCTGAAAGACGTCTATGATCTGCTGAAGAAATCATCATCGTCTGTAAGTGCTTTAATAATCACAACCTTCTTAACCATGTCAACAATTTTCAATGAATTTTTATTCAAAGATATTTGCAACATGCTTTGTTGTAATCCATTTTTGTGTTTATGTAACAAATAGGTAGTAGAAGTGCACAAAAGACTATGAATTTGCTATTTGTTGCTCTTACAGGTGCAGGCTTAACATCAGTTGTTGCACCTATAACATGAGCTGACTTGGCTGTAGCTAGGATTTATGGTGGTGCCAATTCCTTGAGTGCTTGTCGGGGCTTCAGACAGAGCTTAATTGGTCCCTTACTTTCAATAGCCCATTGTCAAAGCAATTCTATTACTACTGGAATGCTACTGGAAGGTACGCTAGGAAAACCACTAGTTTTCTCAAGAAAGGATGTGGGTCATGTTTATGTGTGTTTTGATGTTGTTGAAACTCTTACCTTTCCTGCTTTAGCAACCTTTGTTTATGCCTATGTGGGATCTACTAGTGTGAAAGTGCTTAGGCAACTCAATCCATTAGTTCTGGATCCGAAAGTGGCTCTTAATTAATAGGCTCTGAGTTATCCAATTGGATATGGAATATAGAGGGTTGATGACTCTCGAACTACTTTGGGTGTTGCTTGTTAAGACTTAGTAGAAACTCAATTCATAGAATAATATAATTCCCCCACCTTTGCTTCTTATGCAGTCTCTCCCCTTACTCTTGCATATGCCTTTGTTGCATCTTACTGGTAAATGGTCACTTATACTGGCTTTGATGCTTATGGATAAACTATATCACTGACTGGATCATCAATTGGATCAACAAGATAAGATACTGATGGCGCTTCTATTGCTTAAGCAACATAATATACAGGCTCTGATACTCCCAAATTTCTCACAGAATTTATCTAATCTTCAGAATATCAATCTGCGCTACTATAAAAGTTTGGAGGTGCTTCCAAATTCCATAGAGCATTTAAGGAATCTCTAAGAGATCAATTTGACGCGTTGTAAAAGTTTGAAAGTTCCAGGTGCAAGGTAAACTTAAACGCAACAAATGGGACTCAAACTACTACGATTGGTACATTCACTTAAATTGGATAAACTAGATCCGTCATTGGTGAATCTGGAACTTTATCCTAAAAGTGCTTACTAAACACGACAAGGACTTGTTGCTTGCAACTCCCCTTGCTCAACTTAATAAAACTTAGAAATCTAAAATTTATATAGATATTAGACATATATATATATATAAAATTTATACTTGTGGTTACTTAACTATCTTTTTCTTTTTCTTTTTTTTATTGCAAAAGTAGTAGCTCTTTGTTGCATTATATATATAAATGAACTTTAGATAAAAATCGGTATGATATCATATTAGAGTTGAAAGATTGTTATTTTAGTATAACTATTTGAAAAACAATATAATTTTAACATTCAAAGTATTGTGATCTTAAGCATATCATATTATGTGGAAAGCTTCTAACCAAATATTAAAACACAACAATGGCTGAAACAAAAATTGGAGAGGACAACATAAATATATAAGTTATCTTAATTATAATATTTATTGTTATAATATAATATAATTCTTTATATTATTGTATAATTATAATTATTAATTATAATATTATTGTTATAATTATAATTATAATTATAATGATTTATATTTATATTTATATATATAGAAATCTCTATCAATTTAGTTATTTTTCAATGTTGAACAACAAATGTCATATATATTTAGAGTTGAGATGGAAGGAGCTTGAGAAACCCTTGCGATAGTTAGGGTTTCATTCTAGCCACTCAATCTTTGCACCGTTTGCATGGATGTTTGGCAGAAGAATTTTTGCAGATCTCTTCTGTAGACTGTTCAATGGTGAATCTTTTGGATTTGGTAAATAAATATGTTTCTTTTGCAGGTATGGATTTCAGTCAGGCTAGCTCTTGTATGGTTTCGTACAACCCTATGTTGAAGTTTGTTTTTGGTCTTCCGGTGATAGAAGAAATTTCTTCCCTTAATGTTCTCGTGGATGAGGAAGCTTCCTACTATGAAAAATAATTTTCATAGAATGACTTGGCATATAGGTTTAATGGGTACTGGTCACGGCTAGTCAATCTACATAAATGGATCTTTGAGACATGGAAGCCAAGTTTTTATAGGTGAGTTGAATATTTACCCTATGGCACGAGGTTTCTTCACTGCGGCTTTTGATAAGATTGAGGACAAGAAGGATATGTATTAAGTTGGGCAATGGTTTTGGGGGAGTGTTGGCCTCTTCATGCCACCTTGAGCTCCCAATGTTGACTCGGTAACAACATTAATTTCTAAATCTCCAGTTTGGGTTAGGCTTCCAAACCTTCCCTTACATTTATGGAATCACATATCACTTTCCGCCATTGAGAATGTGGTGGAAAAACTCTATCATAGCTATCATGAAACAAAATAAAATAAAAAATCAAGACTACTTATGTTCGTATTTGTGTGGAGATGGACTTCAACAATTGTTTTCTTGCAGAGATTAATTTGATGGCTCCAAACTATGTTTGGGTCCAAAAGCTTGTCTATAAGAATATCTTATTTTGGTGTAAAGCATGTTATGAAAAGGGGAATGTAATGAAAAATTGCCCCAAGTATTATTGGAATAGAAAAGACTGGAAAAAACCCCGAAGGCCCAAATGGTGGGAAGGTGCACAAGGTGAACACTATAAGGCACTGAAAGAAGAAGAGCTTCAGGGCAAGAAAGACCCAAAAGACAAAAAAGAAGCAGTCAAAGAAACTATAGTCACGGCAACAAAATCTAAGCAAGAAAAATAGCTTGCCAATGTGGATCCTCCAGTCACTAGTAAGGATTCCTCAAATGCAACATTAGTGGAAAAGTAGCAAACCCTTATGGAAAACAGATTCCTTCTGGAAACCACAAGGAATCTTGTTAAAAAAAGAATCTTTGGGTAGATTAGGTAGATGAGGAAGATTTCAAGAATAATTTCATGTAGTTTCCAAAGAATGATCCACCGGAATTCACACAAAATGCAAGTTAGATTTAAGTTGAGAAGAAAGAAAGAAAAAATTATCCATGAAAAACAAGAAGTCAAACTAGATCAAAATACAATTATAACTAAAAATAGAATGTAAATATCTTTGTATTTTAAGGTTTTTCTTGAAAACACCGAGTCAGAAAAAAACTGAAATTTTTGTCATAAGAAATTTCTTTGAAAATTTAAATTAAACCTTTGTACTCAATGACAAACCAACAAAATATATATATATATATATATATATATAAATTATAACTTTATAATCCAGAGTATATATATACTTTCTTAAAAGAATTGAAAATTGTCATTTTATTTATATAAATTCCACTTGAATACTATTCTTCATTCAAAAGCTTTTAAATACCAGATAGTGAAACATAGTTAAGCAAAGAAGTGCATGGAGTAAAGAGCATGTCTACTTATATGACACAAAATAGATAAATCCTCAAATTATGAAACATCACCTTCCATTTGTGTTACATCAACACGCTTTTTCCTATTTGGGTTTTTTCTATTTTATTTGCACATGTGAATTAAAATAATGTTTATTTTCATTAAATTTTTGTTTTTTAAAATCAAACTTAATTATATATATAGTTAGTCATAAAACCAGACTCCTTAATAAGTGGTTATATATATAAAATCAGTGTCCTATTTTTTATACGTACAAATTAGAAATAGTCATAAAACCAGTTTTATATATATAATAGGGTGATATAAATATTATTAAAATCTTGATTAAAGTTGAAAGGACAAGGAAATATAGACATTATAGTATAAAAAATAGGTTGGAGGGTAGGATATAGAGAAGAAAGGTAGTTAAAAAGTTTTGGAAATTAGTTTATATGAAAGTTATACCGGAATAATGAAGAAAATAACAACATTACATTGATAGCTTTAACAAAAAAATTAAGATTAAAGTGTGAAATTATTTGAAACATCTCGTGATATGAAGAACAAGTATAGAAATTAGAAGCAAGTCACACATGTTTTGAAGTGAAGTGGGAAGATAAGAACAAACCAAGGAGTTGTGGGTAGAAAGGTTATGCCGAGAATGTGGAAATAGGGAGGTAGAAACTAAGTAAGACTTTCCCTTATGTTATGTAGCATAATCACAAATGAAGGCCAAATAAAATTTACATATAGGAGAAATAACCAACATTTGAAAAGTGTTTAGTGAGAGGTACAATGAGATTGGTTGAGAAAGTGATGCAAAGAAAGAGGCAAACACTTGAGAATAAACTAATGGTATGACTAAACTTTATGTAAAGTGAAGGGGAACAAATCTAATGGAGTTGACCAAGTCCATGTTTTGGGTACTAATATTCCACCAACATCTATAGTTACTTATTCCAAAGGGAAAGAACCCACAATTTTATTCAACTTTAAAAATGAAGAAAATTACATCTTGTAGATGTTAACTGCATAATTTCAATAAGCACAACCTCTGAACTTATGAGCATAAGAAAAGACTGAGAAAAAATTACATAAACCTGTGAAGTTAAGTGTGATAGTAATCACTCAACTTCTCTCTTTTGTCTCCTTTTCTAGACCTTCTGTCATCCCCCTGAGATGGGGATAATTGGAACCATTTCTAGTTCGCTTCCAGTTATCTTCGGTGGGAGTTCTTTTTCTGAATTTGAACTTTCTGAAACATGAACTCTCTTTGTGTCCATAGTCATATCCTCTTTATGGGCCACCTTTTTTTGTTTTTATGGATCATGGATCACTTTTGATTATGTACCATTTTTTTGGTGGGTTGCATTGCCATTTGGGACCTAAGCATCCCCTTCTTCTTATTTTGGAGGTTCCTTTGTGATTTATTCTTCTTCTTCCCTTGTGAAATAGGGGTCAAAAGTCTTCCATCTATTTCTTTTATGGGCATGCCCCTTTTTCTTTTTTAGGTTCTTTTTCCCCTTAGGGCATGTATTCTGTAAGTATCATGTTTTGTAACAATATTGACATTTGAACATTGTATTTTCATAATCCAAAAGTTGTCCACTAAAATTTTTTATGTTTCAGCTAAATGTGGTTAAGTAGACCTTTACTTAGGTCAATTTCTACACATATTCTAGCGAAGATAAATATCACTTTCTTTGTTCTAAGGTGATCCATTTTCTTGAATGACCATAGAGTGCTCCCAATTTCCTCAAGAACCTAGTGAGGCCAGAAGGGAAGTGGAAGATTTTGTAGCCTTCACCCATACTAGAATTGTTGGGACCACCATTGTTGTGGTGTCAAAAATCTGGAAACCAAGGGGTAATGAAGAGCCTTGCATTTCCCCAAAACCAGGGTCCTTGTTTCAAAACTCTATCTACATCTTCCTGGGTATCAGATTGTACAATAAAGAATCCTATTGAACAAAGCTATGTGTCACATTTTTTGGCCCGTGTTGTGAAAACCCACTAATGTAAAACATCAAACCTAGGCAAAAAACCATTTAATCTACAGATCATTGCCCTAGATTGAAGAACATAAAAAAAATTGATTTACCTTTATTGGGTTTACCTCTATGGAAGGGGATTGTTGTTGGTGTTCAACAATATAAGGTCTAGGGTTGTGTTGTGGCAAATAAATTGGATTAGATCACTTGCCTCATGTCTGTTACAGGTCTATTTGTGCACAACACTCCCGACATTTAGATCAGTAATTTTAGGGCTCATCAAACCCTAATTCAGTTGTTACATGCCCTAGAGAAGTCAACTCATTGAATGCCTCCTTCTATGAAAGTTTCATGGCTTGAAGCCTTCTTGAAATGCCTCCTTGGGACACCAGCACAGCTTAAGCCTTGAGATAGTGTGTTGCAGAGTAGGCAGGCCCACTGTGGCCTACACTGCAGTGCATTTAGGCCCTCTTTAGCCTATGCTGGGCAAGATTGAGTGAAATTTGCATAGGGTTTTGCGAATATTCCTTCATTCTAGATTATTCTGGAAGGTTCCCATATCTTATCTCCTCCTGTGAGCTTGAAATTGGATAGGCTAAGGATCCACTAACCTCCTATCCTCTCATCCCTTGCTCCATGGAAGTTAACTCCAAGCTTGGAAGGCCATTCAATACCATCATTTATGATAAAACCACCTCCATTTCCTATAAATCGAGCACTCATCATAGTGATCAAGGGGGCTAGAATCTAAAGTTTGTAAGGAAATTTTGGTTGGTTTGACGATTGAGCTTATGTTAAGCAATGTTATGTTGCTGGAGTGTTGTGCTTTTGATGTGGCGAGGGTTGAACTGAAGCTGTAGGAGTGGCATAGAATCGAACTCTATTTGGTGATACTCTTCCTTCTACATTAATAAAGAGCTTATTCCTTTTCTCATATGATTGTTCATATATGTGATGATTATGTGTTTCAATGTCTTCAATTCCATTGGTTTATAGTCAACAGAGAATGTATGCTTTGATCATTTCTTGTTTCTGTTTCTCTTGATGCAAGTACCTTTTGAGCAGATATAATTCAAGTGGGAGTCACAGGAGTGATTCAAAAGATATTTAGGAAGTGAAAGGCAAGAAGTAAGTTCCTCCATCTCATCTATCTTCCATAAGAAAAGGTTAAACTACTTTCTTTCTGTTGTTCTAGGTGGTCACCCACCTAGGGAAAATGTGTTTATTCCTAGATGCGAATTCCATGTAACAAATCAGCGACCATACTTGGAATTGATTGTCATTCTTGGTGGCTTACCCTCATCATATCACACCCTAGTAGACTTTATTTGCTTTATTGATCTATTTTAGTCTTCTTGAAGTGTTTTAAGTCAGAAATTGTGCTTGAATGTCCCTTGAATTGACTCTCTGGCACCAGTGCAGTGTTTGTCCTGACACAGTTCGCTGCAGAGCAACCCCTGCCTTAGAGACAATGCATTGCAACACATTGTCTCCCTCTCTAGCCTGCACTGATTCCTCTTAGGCTAAAAACTCACCTTTGGTTTGATTTTTCCAAAGTTTCTTCTCTTGTTGTTTGCTGAAAGATCAATGATTCTTTTGGTTCTAAAATCAACTTGTATTTCTCTTCCTAGCCCTACTTTGGCCTTTATTGTTTAGTGTTTCTTAAATTTTTTCTTTATCATTATCAATTCATTGTCAAAGTTAGCTTATATTTAATTAATCTTTTCTGAAAAGAAAGTGTCGTAAAGTCTTCATTTCTTTCGAAAATGAATTGCCATAAAGTCTTCGTTTCTTGTAAAATGATTGATTGATTGTATGTGCATTAGTTTCCATTTGTTCATCTCAACATTAAGGGAATTGAAAAGAAAAACTTGCATTGTGAAATTAGAGGTTTACGTGTGCTTATAGGAATAGTATAGGGAAACTGCATTATATGTGCTCTTTGATCTTTGATTAAACATTTTGATTGCTCTATCCCTTGTAGTTAAGGTTTTCATTGTTCAAAATCAAATGAAAAGAATGTTTCTCATCATAGTTGCATTCTAGGAATTTCAAATACTTCACACGGTGAACCTAAAAGACAAACTCTTAATCAAGATCAACTTAAAAGTTATCTCAATTAACATAATGAAGCATTGTCACCTGACAAATAACATTTAGAGGTTCTAGGCTAGAGACGTGTTCTGGTGTCGTAAAACATAGCAGCTATCGTTAATTGTCTGTGATACATTCCAAGTGTGATACCTCATTCCATGTACATAAGTATATCGTAGCTCATCCACGTACCTTCGGGTATATATGGCGGTGCTATAGTACGAAAAATATAAATGAATGCTCTCGCATTAGAAAACGCTAACACGGATTGGGCCTCCATGTACCTTCAGGTATATATGGAAGTACTACATTAGATTGCTATCCATCCATAGGTGATTGATTCGACCACCTTGTATGCTATGATACACCGAAAACAACATTTGGGGAGATTGCCTACATGTATGTTAAGTCCTTGGTTTACTAAGGCGATATATTGAAGTTCACAATTACTTGGTAATCCTTTTGCCTAGATTACCCCTATTTTGTTTTGTTATGTTATTTTGATTAAAATAAAATTAATTGACCATGGATAACATCCTCCACGTCACTCCTTAGTTGATCTTAGGTTCAGACATATGGCAACAACTCCGGAGTCCACCGATCAAGGAATTCCTTTTGATGGGAATCCTAGTCTTTTTCCTCCTTTTGGAAATATTAGTGCTCTGTATATGGCTACATTGTCCCTACCGGGACTTACCATCATCTTTCCAGTATGTTTGTTTTCAACCTCCTTGGCCCCGCAATTGAATATTCCTACAATTGGACAAAATCAACCTCCAGTTGATCCTAAAGTTGACCCTTTACCTTCTTCGTCAGTTGTTTCTTCCTCTTCACTTGGTGAAATTATTGCCACTAGTAACCAGGTGGATAAGAAGAAGAAGAAGAAGAAAAAGAAAATTTAGCAGGGGGGCAACCAAGCAACCATTGCTTCGAATGCAACTTTTGATGAGAAATTGTCTGATAAGCCTCACAAAATTCGATATCCTTGCACACTTTGTAAGAGAGACCATCTTCTACAAAATTGTTCTGGTATTTCTCATATTTCAGAGGAATGGTCTTCTCATTCACATCATCCTGTGTCATCAACTTCTGGAGATCATGATGGTGAAACACCATCAAGTAGTGATAGTAAAGTTCATGGAAAGAAGGGTAAAGTTAAGTTTCTCTATAGGTTATGTGAAAGAAATCACCCCATCCACCTTTGTCCCCATCTAGATGAAGCCCAAAAAGTGTTGGATAACTATCCTTCTTCTTCGCAACGACTTACATATGGTTACAGGAGACTCTCCCTTAATCCTTAACTAGGTTATGAAGTGACTAACCCAAATCAACCGTCGGTCAAGCCCATTCTCTCTGAATGTGAATCCCATGAGTCTATACCCAACCAATCACAAGCGGAGGAAATAGTTGACTCTATTTCACCTTCAATTAAGCGTAGCTTTTCCATAGAGAGTGAGTGTGATACCACTCAGGTTCTTTTTGTTTCTTCATATTGCAATGAGCTTGGAAGAAACCCTCCTATTCCATCAAGACTGGAGGAAAATCATCCCGTTCTCGTAACTCAAGGGGGCAATTCTCCCGTTATTACAGTATCCCCTCCAAGTAGTCTAGTCACTTCCTTTGATTGGAATCCATTGGTAGGACGTTGTCTTCCTTCTTATGTGCCTTTCCACATCATAGTACAGGTTTATAATATGATTGTATCTGGCACTATTATAGATGAATATGCATCTATGAGTATCCTTTCCTCCACTTCTTGGCAAGCTCTCGGTTCGCTACCACTTGTGCCTATAACCCAGAATCTGTTGCCTTTTAACAGAGGAACCAGTGAACCATTAGGGATCCTTCCTTAGTTGCCTTTTACTTTGGGAGGAAATTTTTTTTATCTCAATTTGATGGTAGTCCCGGGCCCTTTATATTACAATTTACTTCTTGGGCGCGAATATGTTTATGACATGGTATCTATTATTTCAACACTCTTTCGAGTGATGTGTTTCTCGCATGAAGGAAGAATTATCATCGTTGACCAACTTTCATTTCCCGATCCAAATATGGCTTCTAGTCAACGATATTCCCTAAATGGTCCTTTTGTCCGAAAGGTGTCTTCCCCGCCACTGGTCAATTATGTGGCAACCCATTCCATGCCTGCATCAACTGACGATCAATTCTATGATGTTGTGCATTATGTACTAGAGGAATTGGAACCAGATCTCTTCCAGAGAATTTTTCTCCCATCTGATGAGAACCTCTTGGAAGTCATGACCTCTTATGGGTTATGATCAAGGAATATGAGGATAGTTCCTAGTCTTGTGTCAACCTCGTTGAAAAATGAAACAAGGAATATGAGGATAGTTCTTTTACTATGTCAACCTCATTAAAAAATGAAACAGGTCCCAGAGCATAGCTCCTTGTCTTGTGTCAAGCTCGTTAAAAAATTGAAACAAGGAATCTAAGTAAAGTTCCTTGTCTTGTGTCAAGCTCATTAAAAAATTAAACAAGGTCCCATGGAGCAAAGTTTTAATTCGAGTGTTTGATTATATCTCGTAAAATCCCAGTCGAGTCTTTCATTTGACCTCATAAATGAACCTTCATTCCATCCACTTGATAGCCACGAGTAGTCTACTCAGGTGAATGTAATGAAACTTGGGGGGCATGCACCTAGAATTTAGTCATCATGTTGGGGGCATGAAAACCAATCTCAAGCATAGTTTTTTGTTTCAAGCTTGTGTAAACATGAAATTGAATCCAAGCATAGTTCCCTATGGTTCAAGCTTGCGTAAAAATGAACCCATCTCCATTTTAACCCTCGTGATTTCCATTCTATCAGCCTCTTCCATTAGATGAGCCTTGGTTTTTCTCCTTCCATCGTCACTATTTGCTTGGTCGATCATACGTTTTCACTTGGTTGTTTTACCCTTTTTGAGGAACAGTTGCAATGAGTGGTCTTATTAGCCATCCTCTTCATATAAATCAAAATGTTTTGAGAAGTTCCAACATCATGGAACCAATTGCTATCCTAGACACCACTCATTCCTATAAGTGGAGTCCTCTTTAAGCTCTCTTCAGACTCTCTACATATGAAAAGATTTTTGAGCGCTTGTCATTTCTAGCTCGTAAATGGATTGGAAACGACATCTACTCAGTATAATTTTAACCCTTTTCTGGACTGAGATAGATTATTTACGAAAAAGGAATAAGTTGATCGAACATGATCAATAGGTTCTCTCTTGTATTATTTTATGTTTTTTCATACTTGAGAGACAAACTTACGAAAAAAAACTTGTGGAGATTTCTTTTTGTCCCTTTTCAAACACTCTAAACATGAAAAGGATCGACTTCTCATTGTTGTTAAACTCGTTAAAACATCAAACAGCGAAAAACTTGTCCATAATGACAAGACCAAGTTTCACCTTCGCTAGGCTCGTTAAAAAATCACATAGCGATGGATTCACCCGAAGGGTGGAATTATACTACAAGAAAATGTTATCCTCGTCAAGCTTGGTAAAAAATAAAGAGGTACTAGTCAGCAATGACTGGGAAAAATGAGAAAAGGGATAAATCACTTTATGGTAGCAAGTTGCTCTTGAACATGACACTTTCACTTCATCTCCATGACTATTTGGGTTGGGTTATCTTCTTGAAGGTTATCATACCTATGGTCTATCATACCATCCATCTCTTTGGTTTTGGGTCAATGCTGGAAATTCATTAAGTGTTGCCGACATGTTCAAGAGAAGTCACTCAGTAAAACTCATCCTTTGCAATACTCATAAACCTTCATTTTCATGACCGCCATTCCTAAACCTTATGTCGTCAGTCACATTCCTTCTCCAAAATCATTACACTCGTTTTGTGTCGTTGATGTGGGATACATCAAGGCCCTCCTGTGGCGAGTTGCTTCTTGTCGACATCAACACATTATCCAAAAGGTTGACTTAGAAACACCCTTTCAGTACCTTGGGGCTTGCATACATCAATTGCAAGTTTCTCACTTCCAACGACAGGTTGACATCACTGGCCTTCAACCGAAAGACTATGTATGGTGTTCAACATCAAAACATCCATTCACACCATGCATAATGTATTGCAGTACATTAAGAATCATTATCATTATCGGTGATCTCTCTCGCGTCTATTAACGACTTACATAATTAGCTGGTAATCATACGGTGTCTTCCCATGTTCGACTTCAGATCACATATTCACATGGTTATACTCATACTTGAGCTAACGATTGGACGAGATAGAAGACCCCTGATCTAGTTTCATCCATCCATGCTACGATTTCAGGAGAGTACTAAATCATCGGTACGATGGATTTACACTGATGGTCATCCTATAATGGGGCTATATCTGTAGATGACTATCTATGTACATGTAATGGAAATTTTATATGCTGAGTATGGGTATGCCTTTCCTCAACAATTCATGAAAAAATTAAAAATATCATGATGTAATGTATTTTAATCGATGCAGGTCATCGTCTGCTTCAGTTCTTCTCTGTCACATCATAAAGCATATCACTCCACATTATCATTTTTGACTTCATGCTTTAGGGGGCAACTGTTACAGGTCTATTTGGGCACATCACTCCTGACATTCAAATTAGTAATTTTAGGGCTCATCAAACCCTAATTTAGTTGTTACATGCCCTAGAGAAGTCAACTCATCGAATGCCTCCTTCTATGAAAGTTTCATGGCCTAAAGCCTTCCTAAAATGCCTCCTTGGGACACCAACACAGCTCAAGCCTTGAGATAGTGCATTGCAGAGTAGGTAGACCCACTATGGCTTGCACTACAATGCACTTAGGCCCTCTTTAGCCTACACTAAGTGAGATTGAGCGAAATTTTCATAGGGTTCTAGGAATATTCCTTCATCTTAGATGATTCTAGAAGGTTCCCATCTATTATCTCCTCCTATGAGCTCGAAATTGGATAGGCTAAGGATCCATTAACCTCCTATCCTCTCATCCCTTGCTCCATGTAAAATAAATCCTAGCTTGAAAGGCCATTCAATACCATCAATTATGACAAAACCGCCTCCATTTCCTATAAATCAAGCACTCATCTTAGTGATCAAGGGGGCTAGAATCTGAAGTTTGTAAGGAAATTATGTTGCTTTGAGGATTGAACTTATGTTAAGTAATGTTATGCTACTAGAGTGTTGTGCTTTTGATGTGGCGAGGGTTGAACTGAAGCTGGAGGAGTGGCACATAATCGAACTGTATTGGGAGATACTCTTCCTTCTACATTAATAAAGAGCTTATTCCTTTTCTCATATGATTGTTCATATATGTGATGATTGTGTTTCAATGTCTTCGATTCCATTATTTTATATTCGATAAAGCATGTATGCTTTGATCATTTCTTGTTTCTGTTTATCTTGATGCAAGTACCTTTTGAGTGGATTTACTTCAAGTGGGAGTGACGAGAGCAATTCAAAAGAGATTTAGGAAGCGAAAGGCAACAAGTAAATTCCTCCATCTCATCTATCTTCTATAAGAATAGGTTAAACTACTTTCTTTCTGTTCTTCTAGGTGTAGTCACCCACCTACGGAAAATGTGTTTATCGTAGATGCAAATTCCATGTAACAATTTCACATCCTTGTAGGGAATAGAGCCTCATGAGCTTTTCACTTCCAAAGAACCCCCTTGCATCATTAGATCCAAAACAATGGTAGAGTTTCTTGATATGTTGTAATCCTGCAACTGAAAATGATCCTGTAGCTACTTCCCTTCATGAAGGATTTTTTTGTTTCCATAAGCTATCATAGTTGATGCTCTAGCCACTACTTAAGATGCATCAAGTGATCCAAACTACAAACCCACAAAAGGGAGGATTTCCCATTAAGGGCTTTAATGAAGAATTGAAAGTCCTCCCTCTATTTTTATTCTTCAAACCCTTCTCCCATCCTAGATGGGTTAGTAAAAATGGTTTTTTACTATATATCTGCACTAAATAACCCTAGATATTGCCTTATTTCCCATAAATCCCAATGAAAAGTACCAATACCAATCAAATTTGCATGGGATTTAGGCCACATATTGTGCTCAAAGTCTCTTCCATCCACCGCGTTGTATCTTAGCCCTTGAAATTCCTCTTGGCGTTGAGGTCTTGATTTCATAACATAAGATACTACTCGCAATTCATGCTGAAACTCGGCGATCTCTTGGAAGCCCCCTTGGATCGTCGCTACAATATCACTTGGACTCTGGAGATCTGACCCAGGCAACACTACCAAAGTTTTGTTGTGGTAGGTAACAATGGTATCCTTGTACAAAAAAGCCACATACTGGTGATTAATTCTCACATGATAATAATGCCAATCAAAATTTGTCGCACCAAGGGTTACCAAGACATCATGGGCACTAAGACCACTCTGGAATTCATCAACTGCCTTATTTCATACTCCTGGCTCGGCCACCTGACTTCCATCCATGCTTGACGAGAAACCATAGTCATTGTTTGCACTGGAAACCCTAGCATCCCAAACTAGTTCCATCCTCTCTAACCTAACCAACATCTCTAGTTATTTGCAGTGGTATGATCCGGATTGTCCACAGTATTTTGTTCATTGACTCAATGAACAAAAGACTGTGGACAATCCGGATCATACCACTGCAAAAAGCTTCCACAGAAGCCTGAAATCTAACATCTCTAGTTATTGCAACCTCTTGTAAAATGTTACAAAAAGTGAAAACTCTAGTGTCCCCAATGGTCTATTTGTTTTATGGAGATCATAATAATATATTAATCTAAATATTTATCTTGTCTCACTCAAGTTAAAACCCTTAACATACTAGTCCCCTGGGCAACATAATTGGTGATTGTTGTGATAATTAATTATTGTATACCAAGAGATTTGAGGTTCAAATTCCCTTGATTTATACATGTATGTGGAAGGGGCGTACCTACGCACCTATAGGTTATAGTGGTAGAATTCATAATTGAAACTGACCTAGTTGCCAATTCATCTAATCATAAGAAAAGAAAAAAGAGAAAAAAGCCTTATTGTACTTACTTTCCTCTTTTTAAAGCAACATTACATTCTATCTTTGTCATTTTGTATTGTATTTTATCTTGAGTCCCATTGGCTAAGTTTCGTCACTTGACAACATTAATTTATTTTATTATTATCTTCTCTATCATGAATGCTTTTAATGCTGATTTTAAGTGTTAGCTTTCTATTTTATTGGATGATAATAGGATCAATCTTAATGTTGGATTTCTTAACCTCCACTACGGGTGCCCATGCTTGGGATCTATGCCAGATTTTTGATAGCCTTAATGTATTTACTTTCCTCTTTTTAAAGCAACATTACATGCTATTTGTCTATTATGTTTTATCTTTTACCTTGAGCCTCACTGGCTAAGTTTGGTCACTTTACAACACTAATTTATTTTACTATTATCTTCTCTGTGATGAATGCTTTTAATTTTCATTTTAATTGTTAGTTTCTTATTATCCCTAACAATTAGCTCAATTGATCGAGTTCCTGTCATTAAAAAACATCTTTCCACACTTTGCCAATGGGATCTCACAAGGTTAATTCTCCTTGACACTCTTGGGGTTAGACTTTGCTAATGATTCGGTGGGAGGTGATCCCTTTGAGTGGATCTTCCCAGATAGTTTTTGTGGATGTAGCAACCATTGATCTTCGGTGTCCATGAACCACATTGAAAAGTTTGATATTTTATTGGAAATAATAGGATCTATCTTAGCATTGGATTTACTAACCTCTACTACGAGTGCACAAGCTTGGAATCTGTGCCATATTCTAAATAAAATGAAGTTGGATAACAAAGTTTAAGCTTTGGCCAAGAGTATGGTAGGGATCACCTTCACTTCATTCAAGTAATAAACACACTCACAACCACCAATCTAGGTCGAATCTTCTTCCCAATAACAGGATCAAGCAAAAGTGCAGTTTTGTTATAGTTTTTTATAGTGTAACAATGTAGTTCTCATTTTTCATATCTCACAATAATTTTTTATTAATTATGATTTTTTTAGATAATAGACATATAGTGTTGGCAATATAGAATGTTAAAATTTTGAGACTTGTTTGAGTTTTCCATGTGGTAAACTAGTAAATTTTGGACATTTTCTATGTATATTTTCTTTTGCAAATTAATATAAAATGACTACCTAACCTCACTAAAAAACCCCTCAATTTATTAAACATAAAAAAACTAAATATCTATATATATGTAAACTTTTCATATTTGTGTAATTTTTTTTATCTCAAATATAATATTTGGAGAATTTTAATAGGTTTCATGGTTGAGTTATATATATATATATACACACACACACACAATGTTTTAATATCATTCTTTTAAATTATTTCAGCATGATACTGAGAGAGATAGAAGGACAAGGAAGAAGAATAGAATTATAAACTTATCCAAAATCTATTTAAACTTTTCTAGCTAGCTGTTCAATTAGGGCCATGATTACAAATGTAAGAATACTAGAATTTTACTTTATTTTTTGTAAATAAATAGCAATATATTTCATTATCCAAATAAGATATACATCAGAAGTGCATGCATTACGCTGGCTAGAACTAGACTAAGGAAAACATCAGTTTGCATCGTGCCCATAATAATGAACACATTCGAGAAGTGTAAATACATAATGTCACACATGCTTGTGCTCACTCCGATACATTTTCCAAAATCAATCACCAAAACTGTCATAAAAACCAGTTTGTTGTCTCACCAAAACATAAGGGACACCAAAGAATTGTACAGAAAAACATCATCATACGAATTCCAGGAGTGCAATCATCGTTGAAACAAGAGCCAATAGGCCTTGCACACTAGTGACACTTCCACCTTCCACATAGCATTAAACAATGCCAAAGGAAACACGAAATAGACTCATATCCACTAGTAACAGACACACACTGTCTTCTCTAGAGGCAAGACCATAAAAGCACATACAAAAATTTTGAGCCAAAATAAAATTATAAAAGAAAACACCCAAATACCTTCACTTGCACTCTCCATGCAAGTCGTTGTCCGAAGAAAACAAAACAAGAGTATGCCCACTATGATCAGGAGGATCCATAAGATCACCATAACTCAAATCACTGAACAAAAAAGTTCCCACTCTCACCAGACGAGAATCCATGTTATTCAAACAAAAGTGTGTATTTCTTACCAAGCACTTAATGTCCTTTAGGGAGGAGAAAATATTGTAATTGTCCACCTAATTTTCCTTAAACATGAGATGAAAGAAAGTAGTAGTATGTTGAATAAATGCCAAGGAACTTAATAAAAATTCAACTTCCACTTCCAAAAACAACCAAGGTTTGGAAGCCATTTCACCTTATTACCATCCATTTCTAAGTCTAAGGCATAAGGACGATCACTAATCTCAATGCCTTCCAAGTATAAGATTTCTATGCAAAACTCCAAAGGTAATAAGCTGAAAGAAGTAGCCATAGAGTCATATGAGAAGGGAAATGACCTTTTTTTCTCTATAAAATTGCCACACCCTCGATGGTTGGGCATGCTTTGACTAGGAGAAATAAACACTACAAAGGAGAGACAATGAGGACAACTTGAGGAAATACCCCGTCCAAGAAAAGACACTGAGGAACAGAGACGAATACTCAGAATACTAGACCTAAAAACAATAAGGTCATCCATGAAAAACCATTTCACAGCGCCCGTACCCAATATATTATGGAATTCACTACACATGCAGTGAAAAACCCAAACACTCCACTTTAAGAATCTGACATAGGAAAAACTACAAACCACAAAATTATGGCACCAAGATAATAGACCCAACTTCTTCCAAAGAACAGACTATCGAGAAAAAAAACCACAACCCAAATTTTACCAAAATTGAAATGAATGAAAGAAGGACCACTAACAAAAAGATCATTGAAGTCCAAACATTCCAGAATGACCACCACGAAGGAGTAGAAATTACACCTAGAACGTGATAATACACAAGTATCCAAAATAACCACCACATGAAATAGAAATTAAGATTGTGCACATATAATCACAAAGTAAATCTCATCGAGCAAAGAAACCATTGAAGAGGTATGAAATGTAAGCACCACCCCCCAAATCGAGCAATCTCGTCTCTAAATAAAACAACAACATACCTAGAAACCAAGCAACAACTCCAACACAAGGAGTGACCAGAGATAAAGAATGAGGTAATGAACTCACCTCCATACACTCGACGCCTCTGCCAACCAACAAACATTGATCTGGACCAACCTTTAAAACACTTAATGAAACACATATCTAATGAAAATTGCATTAACGTCCTCCGTCCACTGCCACCTGATGTGAAACCAAGTGTTTCTTCAGCACCGATCCCGATGTTTCCAAAATCCCCAGCTATGCAACCCCATCAGGAGAGGATTCTCTACTTTGATCAATTTACAAATAACCTACATATCATGTTTTTTTCGACCAGACATAGGCCAATGTTCATCTACATCTAAGTTTTTATAACGACATCCCATATTGGCCAGATAATCTACAAACCTGGTTACCAAATTTGTGAGTATGTTGAACACAAATGTACTCAAGAGTGCCCAACAAAATTATGATGTTTGCTATATTCCCCTCTAATACCCATATTTTGATTACCTTTCAAGCCAACTGACCATTTAGAAGTTTCTGAATACATTGTACAACAATGAATGAATCTCCATCGAGTTGTAATATTTTAAAGACCTCCTGAATAGTTATTTGAATGCATTTTTCCAAGGCCATGAATTCAACCACATTATTGCAAGCAATCCCAAAATTCATTGCATAAAATATCAAAGGACAAGAGTTATTGTCCCAAAAAATTCCTCCATAACCCACTAAACCCGAATTATCCTTTGATTCCCCATAAAAATTTAATTTAATAAAATTACTGGGAGGGGTTATAGGAAGTATTTGAAGCAATATGTCAGTCAGCAGAAGCCTTAGTTGTTATAGCAACCATCTTCTGATCCAAGTTTAAAATTTTCAAGATCTACATTTTTGTAGCATTACCAATCCAATCCTTTGAGGTCCATGAAACCACCAAAAGGGATTCTCATAAATTAGCTAGAACCAATTCATGAATTAGTCTCCCCGGTCTTCTCTTGTCACGAAAAATCCTAAAATTTCTCTCTTTCCATCAATTCCAAAGTATAAAACCGATAGCCTTATTTACTATAGTATTTCCAAATTTTATAAGACAACATTGCTCCAACAAAGTAAACAAACTTTGCCTCTCATAAGCATGAATATCGAAGAAACAAAGAATACTAGAACATACCTCTAGCGCAAAAGGGCAAGTGATAAAGAGATGTTCTAGTTTTTCTTCTTCCTGGCCACAAAGAAAACATAAGGATGGTCCTTCATAACCTTTACGTCACATGTGATCCCAAGTTAAGAGCCTATGCCTTGCTATTCAATAGAGAAAACATGAAATTTTTGGCCAATATATACCACATCATATCCTTGTCCAAATGGCATCTTTTTTAAGGGTCCCATGTTCTGAAATAATCAAGTAGGCTTCTTTCAAGGTGAAAGAACCAAGAGAAAGTTTGCCTCATAAAAGTGTATCACACATTTGAGACCATCTAATCCTTCGACCCCCCAATTCCTACTGGAAACTGTCCCATGGTAAATCCTGCAATGAAGCTAGTCAATCCTCCTAACTCTTCCAATCTCTCCAAAATATAGAATTATCCCTTTGCTTCCAATAATCACAAACTCTCATTGCACCAAGATTTGTTAAAAAGACTTGTGAGTTTTGAAACGTACCTATATCACTTAAACAAAGCATTTATTTCCAAGCCTCCTCCCAAAACAAGGCCAAACAACCTGATCAAACTTCCCAAAAAGCATGTTTTCTGACCAGATCTTTGCTTCCCTATGCCCAATTATATAGGCTCAATCCAGAAATTACCAACTCATGATGTAATCTATCTTCTTGGGTCTGTTAAGGGGCATATTTCTGCATCCATATTTTCTTCCAAAATTCATTTCCATCCATCACCCATCTCCACCAAAGCTTCGCGCTAAATGCCTCGCTCATAGTGTCTAGGTCATGTAAACCTAACTCTCATGACAATTTGGGCTTAAACAACATATCCCATGATACTAATGACCATCTCTTAGCCTTATTTGAATCCCTTCAAACAAAATTCCTCTAAAAAGATCTGATTTTACTGCAAATATCCTTCGGTACAAGACATTTGATCAATTGGAGTTGCCTGTAAAACCAATTTACTTAAAATCAACCGACCAACAAAAGTCAATGCGTGAAAAGTCCAGTTATTTATCTGGGAATTAAGTTTTTGCAACAAATCCTTCCAACATGCAATACATTTGGTGTTCAATGCCATAGGTATCCCCAAGTATTTGGAGGGAAGTTGAACTCTGTGAAACTCCAAAATATGCGTTAAGTGACATTGAACTGGGTCTTTGCAATTAAAGAAGAATAAATTTTCCTTTTCCTTATTAATGAGGGTTCCAGAGGTAGCCTTGAAAGTCTACAACAAAGAACCAATTCCTTTCACTTCTTTGAGGGTGGTAGGAAGAAATAAAAAAACATTGTCAACAAATTGATGATGAGTAACTGGAAGGTCCGCACCAAAGATTCTTAAGCCCTTGATTTGGCCCTATAAAATAGATTTAGCAAAAAACCGTCTGAGTCCCTCCATCACCAGGATAAACAAGAAAGGAGACAGGGGATCTCCCTGACACAGCCCACACGATAATGTAAAAGTCCTAGAAGGAGAACCAATGATTAGAAACTTAGAATTAGAAACTTATCCAAAATCCATTTGAACTTTTCTGACTAGTTGTTCTAGTAGGGACACGATTACAAATGTAAGAAACATGTAAAATGGATGTGTATGATTTATGGGTGGAAAGCCTTGGAGAAGATAAAGTAAACAATTAGATAGTTGATTTTTCGAGAATTTTATTTTTCATTTACATGTGTGAATAATATATATTGTAATAAATAGATTTTTTTGGTTTTGTTATTCCATTTGAGAGAGAGGGAGAGGGGTTAGCTTAATTGGTTGAGTCTTCATTGTTAAAGCACCTTTGCTATTGAGAGATTACAAGGTTAATTCTCTTGACGAGAGAGAAATAATCTTGTTGGGTAGATTTTTGCCTCATACAAATGTTAGGGCTGGGATACAAATGTTCTATTTTAGGTAGATCTGCCTCATACAAATATTCTATGGACGTAACAACTTATCATAAAAAAAAAAATAACAGTATAAATATTTTATTCTAAAGCTATTAGTAAAATTATTATTAGTATATGATATATAAGGATTTTGTATTTATAAAAAAATGTTAAAATTTAACATTAATTATGTCTTTGTTTATATAATTTTTTAAAATTATTATTTTATTTTCATTTTTCTCATTTTAAATAAAAATTTAATTATCTTTCATTTCAATTTTTCAATTTATTAATATAATTGATTAAAAGTGTAACTCATTTCCTTTCTTACCAAAATATATTAAAAATTTTAATTCTCTCTATTCATATTACTACAAAGAATGAAAATATATTTTAACATAAGAAATTATCACATACTTAATAAATCATTTATTATCACAAAGTTAATGAATCAAAGTTAATATGCATGCTTAGTATGTTTTTTTTCATCATTTATGATAGTCAACTTCTTTACATTATAGCCTAGTGTGTTTTTTTTCATCATTTATGTTAGTCAACTTCTTTTTACTTTTACATTAAATAACCAATTTTTCTTAGCATTTAATTTATGATGCTTTATCAATCCTAAAATATGAAACTAATTTAAATGCAATTGTTTTACTTTGTTATTACTAATTTCACTGACTTATAACTTGCCATCTTTACTTTAACCAATTTCATCTTTCGTATGATATAATAACATTTATAAATAAATAACATATGCATTTAATCTTCCCATGGTCACCCTGTTATTCCATTATTTATTTTTACTTTCACAATATTGTTTAACTCTCCCCGCTCTATACTTATTCCATAGCGTTGAATCTTAATATTTCAATTATGGCAGTTCTAAGTTATTTTATTTATTGATTTATGTATTTTTTTCTTTTACAGTGAGAAAAATAAT